>JBANCZ010000518.1:0-34338 GCA_037040025.1 Sphaerogastrella javana
TGTGTGTGTGTGTGTGTGTGTGTGTGTGTGTGTGTGTGTGTGTGTGTGTGTGTGTGTGTGTGTGTGTGTGTGTGTGCTACTAATGCAACTTTGATTGTGTGTGTGTGTTAGTAGTAATTGCTGTTGTTGTTGCTGCTGTTGTTATCTATCTAAATGCCGTAGAGCTGTGCGCCTCATTTAGCGCATCTAAATTCAGCTAGCAAATTAATAACATCAGCAGCCAACGTGCTTCAGCTCCTCCGGCTCCGACTGCGACTCTGGCTCCAGCTCCGTCTCCTGCTCCGTCTCCTGCTCTGGATCCAGCTCATGCTACCGCGACTACTTTCGCGCGTGCCCCTACCCCATGTGGTGGTGGTGCTGCTGTTGCTACGTCAGCTGACAGCCATTTCTCACACAGTGCTCATAGACGTCGCCATGGCGGCCATCAAAGTCTCTCTGGCTGTGTGTGTGTGCGTATGTGTGTGTGTGTGCGTGAGCTGAAAAATTTTTATTGCATACATTTCAGCAGTCAGCATAATTTCTCACTTTTCGCCACGAGCTCTCCACTGTGCGTGAAGTTTATTAGGCAACGGCACGCACCACAAACTGTCGTCAGTCAAATGGCAGCATATATACCCATACACACATACACATACCCATACGTATACATACATACCTACATAGCATATATGCAACACTAAACAAGCGATTGCCGAAGCAAATGGCAAATACTGCTGCCGCAACAGAATTTTTGACAAATTTCATAGGGACGCAGTCAGCACACATTGTATTGATGTAGGTTATTTACACTCGTTCTAGCAAAATTAATTGAGTTGTTGAGCTGACAAGCAAATTGGGAAGTGGAGCAATATTGGATATACGAATATATATATTTTTCTCCAGATTTAATATACAGCATATACACACATAGATATTGAGTTAGATGAAGTATCGCTAAATTATGTCGAATATTTTTTAGGAATATTTAAAAATCGTATATTCATTTATGGAATTCAATTGTGCTTATATTAATGAATATAAATTATTTTTAATATTCATAAATATACATAAATTACTTTCAACATATTATTACCTAATCCACATAGTCTTTAAAATTATCTTCAATATGAACAAAAGCAATTTATTATTATAATATTAAAGTTAAGCAAAAAACTAGCATAAAAAAATAGTTGTTTTTTTTTTAAATAGCAGAACTTAATAAATCTATTTACATTTTTATAATTTACATATTTTATTTAATATAATATTTTGTACTAATAGTGTTTAAAATGTACTCAATACTGAAATGCATCTTTTAATCAAGCAGCAGAAAGTTAGCAGCGAAGCATAAATTTTCGTCTTAAGCACTTCTTCCGTTAATTTATGTTAATTATCCAAAATATAAACTACAATTAAGAGTAAGTTAAAACTAAGCGTTATAGGGTCTTTTATAGTCGAGCGTAGACTACGCCGCACGCTTATCTCTGCTGCTGCTGTCGCTTTGGCCACGTCGAAGAGCGATCACAGTCGCCATTTTCTGGCTTTTATTTGATTTCGCCTGCGTCCAGTGTAGCCACAGTGTTAAGCATGTGCCATTTCCGCTGCTGCCGCCATTCTGACGCTCTGCCTCTGCCGCTGCCGCTGCCTCTGCTGGCGTCGCTGTCATGCTGAAACGCTTCTACGACGAGTGCGTAATATTGAGGCATAAACAGTTTATTTTAATGCGTTCTACGGACACACGCCCACACTGCGTCCATAAATAAACTGGAGCTTCTCGTCTTGTCTATCGCTCTATTGCTCTTCTCTCCATCTTTATCTTATCATTCTGTCTCGCTTTATTTCTATGACTGGCGCTCTGCATAGAGATGATGAATTGTGCTGATGACTCATTTGGGAACATTCTTTTATTTTATTTTTTTCTCATTTTACTTTGCCTTTAGCCGTTTTCCTTGGCTTCAGTTTCATTTTTTCCCATTTGCTGCCTCTGTGTTTTGTTTTACACAATTTTTGTGGGAGAGGGTGGCCGAGCGGGGTCCACTCTACTTGTTTTACGTTGTCAGCTGGCGACCAGTACAGTTTATTGGGTAATTAGTCTAATTAACGCGAAGTTTTCAAAGGCTTAAAATGAACCGGACTCATGTTACGCACTCCTCTAATTAAACTTTATATCAGAGGCCTTTGTTGTTGTGTGTGTTTTTTAATCCATTACTCAATGATTTATACGCAGCTGTTGAATTGTAAACCACCCCAACTAATAGACCTAGTCTTTGAAATCAAAATCAAAGGCAACGACTGACCTGACCCCAACTTACCCTGTGATCTTTATGAGGAGGCAATAAAGGACTCGTACTTGGACGCGGACTCGGACACCGCGTAATATAAAGGCAAAAGGCTTGATTTCTTTTGAAATAGTTGCGCCAAACTTGGAGTCAGTGGCAGCGACTGACTGACTCAGTCGACTATATATCCGGTTAGCTGAACAATGCAGAAACTAATAAAACTTTGTTTGCAGTGCGACACACTCACATTCACCCAGATATATAGAGAGAGAAAGAATGTTGTTGTATGAGTGCAACGGCAACTGCAATTGCAACTCGACACTAAATCAAAAGTTAAAGAAAGCAGCTCAATGTCCGTGGAATAACTATGACTCTATATATACCGCTATACGACTTCTATTGCTGCAGCAAAAGTCGAGTGGCACGTGAGAAAATACTCAAAGTGCTAAGAATTTATGCACTCGCCGCATGCCAAGTGTCCGAAGGGAGTCGGCACAGGTTGAACAGGAAGTTCGTGGCCCATAATGGCTCAAATCTGAATTATGCGGCAAAATGCAAAGAGCACCAGACACACTGAAGAAGTGGCAATACCTGAGCAGGGGGTTGGATCGCGTGGGGGGGCAATGAAAATGACATGCGGACATCCGACATAGGTCAGAAATCAGCATGCTAAGCACTCTGGAGCCAAGTTCCGACTGCCTCCTGCCTACTGTCCTCTACCTCTTTGTCTACCTCTGCCTGGTGCCTGGCGTTTGGCTTTTGGACAGTTTAATGCCTTGGACTTGCTGTCTTACCTGCTGCTGTTTCAGTGCACCTAAAACGCCAAACACACCCACACCCACACCCACGCTGCGACCTCTGGCTTTATCAATTATGCAAATGGCGAATTTAACACCTCAGCAACGTGCCACATACGAGTGGCAGACTCGCTTGTTGCCAGCTCCAACTGCAGCTACAACTCCAAGTTGAACTCCGACTGCTACTGCGATGGCTGGCCATAAATCTCTTTTGGAGCAGCGAAAAGCTACGGGAATGAATTTAAACTACTTTGAAGCTCGCGAATTTTTAAGTGGCGTCACCAGGCGCTGCCAACCACTGCCAACCGCTACGAACCACTGTGAGCCGCTGAGAACCGCTGCAGTTGTTTAATTTTATGGCAAAAGCAGCGTCCGGATATCACAGCAAAGTGGATTTTTCCGTCAAACATAAAAGCAAACTTCGCAAATTGCAATTAAGGGGCGGAGCGGGGCGCAGCTTAAGGGACAAGGACAGCAGCAACAGCAAGAGCAGCAGAAGCAGCAAGTGCCACACAATCGCTGCTGCAATACATGACGTATACGTATTTTATGCGAAAATGAAACACAAATGCCCAGCGGCCTATTAATTTAAATGTGGAAAGAACAACAACGTAGCCCAAGAATACGTTACGTAACGTAACATAACGTAACGTAAGGCAGAAGCTGCTGCCGTGCAGCTTGTCATCTTTATATTGTATATTTTTATGCTCTCTTTCCATAATTCTTGAGTTCCTTTTTGTGCCTGCCTAAGCATTTGTTTTACTTATATATACATACGTATATACACAGATATATATTTATATATATATATATAATTTTATATATATATTTATATATAGCATGTCTGGATGAATGACAAAGCTGCACACGCTGATACTGGAGCAGAAGCTGAAGCTGGAACTGAAGCCGACTGTCGACATTGCCGTCTTAAACTTGTGCGTTTTGCCGTCAGCTGCTGCTGCTGCTGCGCTCAGCATAAAATGCCTTTGCTTATAATATTAAAATAGCCGGAAGCGGAAATTCGAAACGCCATTGCATGTATGCGGAGTTCGTATAAGTATTTCATGCTGCTTCCCGAGTATGTGTGTTTTTGCATATTTGATTTGCCTGGTAAATGTAGAAAGCGACAGAGAGAGAGAAAGCGAGAAAAGAAGAGAGAGAGAGAGAGAAAGGTACTGGGTATGGGTGTGGGGGTTTGGGGGAAATCCCCTTTACTTGCATGTCGCAAAATATTTGATAAAAGTTGCATGCAAACGCCCGCTGGCTGCCTGGACTCCTGCTGCCCCTTGTCAGCGCCAGAGAGCGTGTGCGATGGAGGGGGGGAGGGAGAGAGGGCTGTATGTGAGTGAGCGAGGCAATCAGCGTTGTTATTGTTTATTTGCAGCGACTGTAACAAATTATAAGTGCCGCACGTCGAACCTTTCCTGCCGCACCCATCCCCCCCTCACTGTATTTGTTGGAAAACTTGTTTGCATAACAAACACGAGCCGGCAAAAGAGAGCAAATATTAAAGGGGAGAGGTTAAAGGAAAAGAAAGAAGGAAGGAAAAAGAAAACATAAATAAATAAGAGTACCGTTAAACCAGCTACACTGTTTACCTTTGATAATGAGCACAGCTTGGCACCTGCAGGCTACAAGCCAGCTCTCCAGCATGTTTGGGTGCAATGACTGCAAATTGGTCAACGCCACAGACATCGCCCTAAGTCTGTGGTGGTAAGTTGTAAGTGGCAAGTGGCAAGTGGCAAGTGACAAGTGGTAATGCATAGTATATGGCTAGGAGTCGGCTAAGGCAAGGTCGTGCTAAAATGTTGCCTGACACGCCCACTTGAGCGGCTGCCTCTGACATTGATGCTGCATTGATGGCAATGCGCGTCAATTATTGCGATATGCAATCTGCAAATGTATGCCACACACACACACACACACACACACACACACACACACACACATTATTCTATATATAAACATATATATATTTACATTTAGGTATATTTGTGTGCGTGTGTATGTGTGTGCACCCTGGAGACGTTCATTAGTTGACATTTGCAACTGTATAGAGGACATGGTCTGGGTTTAGGTTTGCCCTGCCGCTGCAAATATGTATATTCCCAATGTGGATGCACCTACAATGCCGAGCACTTGTATCCTGTTCATTAAAATTAATGATTTCGATTTAACTCACACACACACACATACACACACAGATACACTCGCACACACCTATATGTATACACGGCCGCATGTAGCCAAGGCTAGAACGCACTGAACTTAACTCAGTCTAATGAGAATTGGATATTAGGCTACAAAATATATGCATAAATGCATCCGGTGTAAGCAAATATACACTCGCTTGCATTTTGCACATTATTCGAATTATTCATATGGCAAGAGGCAACTGCTAACTTTGTATATACCCCCAAGGGGCATGCTACAAAGGTATGCAATGTCAAAATGTTAATTACGCTGTGGCAATAATGTTAATTGATTTATTTATTAATTAAGCAAAAGTTTAACCTTCGCTTTTCACAATAAGAAATTTCGAATCTTTTGTTTATGGGAATTGAATTGAATTAAAATCCAAATTAAATTTATAATTTATTTTTCTATTTTCATGAATATTACAATCTTGAAATTTTGTACTATGCATACTCTGTAACAGAATGTGTAAATATTCTTTTGCGTTACATTACTATTAAATATTATTATTAAGTTCGTATTTGAATTTTATTTGGCCACCCAAGTGAAAATTACCTTAAGCTTAAGATTTGATACTCTTGAAACTGTATTATCGTTGAACTCAACATACAAGCAGCTCATCTTAAATATCTACACATAAAGAACTATAATATGAATAATGACAGTTGGCAAAAATAGCTTAAACTAACCGTTTAGTTTACTTTAGTTTAGTCCTCGGCGGTCAAACTTTTCAGATGGAATAAAACCATAACCCGCGCGATCCTAACTTTTGCTCGATCTTGGAAAAGCTTCTTGATTCTACAATAATAATTACAATTACATTTAGTTTGCGGCATAAGAATTTAAAATGTTTTGTCTTCATTAAATTGGCAAAGCTTGCTAAATTGTTATTATTATGAAAGGGAAATCAAATTGAATTTAAACGCTGCTTAAGTGTAATTACAGCATTGCATTACTGCATTTAAATTGTAATATTTTTCATTAATTCATTAATGATTCTCATTAATACGTAAGCTTTTAATTTACATATAAATATTTAATGTAAAAAATGCAACAAATGCTCGCATACAAGTGCATTCATAATATTTTATTTAAAACCACAAGTTATGAACTTAAACAGACCACACACGGTGACTATATTATTTACGATGTGGCATGTTGTTACCCAAGTTTTCAATCAAATTAAAGAAATAGTTTAAAGTTCTTTTTAAATACAAGAGCGCTTAAACATTTGCAGTCAAAGTCAAAGGCAAAAGGGAAAACCTAGAACCAAAGTCGCGCTCTGGCACATGTGGCTAACTTTTTTAATTATGCCAGGGAAAATAAAATCTAAACTTATGCACTTGCCCTTATAACTACAGGCGGTGGCTATAAGTGCCATTTGAGTGTGTGTGTGTGTGTGTGTGTGTGTTTAAGTGCTGTAAGGTATGCTCTGTGCTAGAGTGAGTAGAACGTGATGATGCACTCGCATTTCGAGCATTGATGATAACTTTTTTTCAGCACTTGTACTCAATACACAAATGTGCTATAAAATATGTGCAAAAACATTTCTTCAATGCGATGAGGGAGAGGCAGATAGTGCAAGAGGAGGAGAAAGAGGGAGTGAGGAAGTGAGGGAGGTAGCGGGATCGGGATTCGGTAGAACATGTACGTAAATGGCTTTTGGCTTTATTTTATGGCATGCAGCTGCTGCTCCTGATGTTGTTTTTGTGGTTGTTGTTGTTATTGTGCACAGTTGCATCATCAATTATGCTTATCAAAGCACTGAAAAAAATATAGGGGTAAAGTTTTAGCACTGACCAACAGCGTTAGCAGCTGCCCTTCAGCTGTTACAGGGTGGTGATGGAGGGCAGGCGGGTTGGCGGGCGGGCAGCGAGTGCAACTGATTTGAGTGCACTCGACAGGTAATAAATATGAAGTGCTAAACACGAGATACGCGCATTTTTTTCTATGTTTTGCCTTGCAGCCGCAAAAGTTTTGCAACACAACGAACACAATATTGTAGCATATTGCAAAAGCTTTTAAACAATTGCCGCTAAAGGTTTGGAAAGGGGGAAGAGAAGCTGAAGCGGCAGCAGCAGCGTGCGCCGCGATGTTTTCCAATCAATTACCACAAATGCGCAAGCGGTGGTGGCAAGTAATGGCAAAGGGGGAGGCAGACAGCAGGCTGAGGAGGCAGTCGATGTGAAAGTGACACGCCCACGTGGCATAGATTTGCACAAATGCACAATAATTTCTGGCAGCAAAGAACATGACAGCGACAGCTTAATGCCACCTTCTCTGCCCTCTCACTCTCGCTCTCTCTCTCTCTCTCTCCCTCTTTCACTCTCTCTTATTCTCTGTTGGTGTGTGTCCTACAGAGCGTATGCGCAATGTGCCCCATTTGAATGATTGTTTTGCGTTCTATTTGTTTGTTGGTTCCTCGCTTGCACTTTGCCGTTTGTCTATCTCTCCCTCTCTTTGCCTCTCCCTCTGTCTCTGCCTCTGTCTCTGTCTCTGTCTCTGTTTCTGCCTCTTCCTATGTCTCTCTGTATGTGTGTTGATTACAGTTATTTCAAGTTATTTGCAATTTATTGTGTGCACTTTTGGCGTTACAACTTTGATTGATGTGCTGCTATTGCAGTGCCATGGCAATTGTAATCGAATGTTCCGTCACAAAGTTTTATGTAAGTTTCGCCTTAAGTTGAGCTCTAGCTTATGCAATATAAAAGGCATCTTTGAAATGGCATTCGCCCAGCTGATGTTAAAGTATCGCTCTCTATCGTTCTCTATTTCACTCTCAATCAAACACTCTCTATCTTTCTCTCCCTCTCTTTATCTCTCCCGCTCTCTCTCTCTCTGTGTTCTCTCTATGCATTAAATGACAGGAAATCCCTAACTGTGATTGCATTCAATATATCACAGAGGATTTCAATTGTTTGCGAATGCTTTACAAAACTGATGTTTTCGCTCTGCAATGGGAGTAGCCCGCTTTTGATGTACATTGACAGTCCAAAAAGCTCTTTACATTTTGTGTGCTCTATTTAGGAAATATGGGAAATATACTTCAACACGTTTATTTTTCTATAATTATCTCTTTTTTTATTCAGTAAAGTTCCCGCTTTGCCATTGGATATTATTTTTCGTTTTGATATTAAAGCAAACGCTAAAACAAACTGTGACTATATTACTGTTGGCAGACATAAAAATATCCTCGAAAAATGTTTAAAAGCGAAGCTCTCTTACAGAATCCGACCGATTATTACAGGGTATAAGAGCTAGGACTAAGCTAATGTTGTTTATGTTGCTGCTGCTGTAGAAGCGGTTGCTCCTGCTGCTGTGGCTGCTGTTATTGCTAATGCGATCTCAAATTCTAAACCAATGAATTTTATGAAATTATAAAATATTGATAAATTTAGTTGTTTGTTGTTGCAATAGACGAGCGAAATTTGTGTAAAATGAAAATGTTTCACCTTTAGCAAAATTAATTTCATAATCAGTTTTGATGTGTGGCAGTGCATTGACAGTAATGCTATATCATTAAAGTTAATGCATTGGAAAATTCGATTACGTAACATTTTGCACAATGTGTCATATAACATAAATTCATGCCAATAGAAAGTATACAAGCATTAGGTATTTCTGTCACTTTCTGTCTCCTTTTCTCTCTCTCTTTCTCTCTCTCTCTCTCTCTTTCTCTGTCTGTCGTTTAACTTTGTGTGTGTGTAATTTATTTTTAGTTAAAGTTGAAGTGTTGGTTAAAATTAGTTAGTCAGCGTTTATTGTTGTCAGTCATGGCGTGTTCTCACTGTAGTTAACATGTACGAGAAAGTTTTTAATCAAAACAGCAATTCGAAAAATAGAAATGCCAAAGTTTTCAATCTCACTCTCGTTCACTTACTCGCTCACTCTCACTCTCACTCCTATTCTCCATCTGTGCCTTTCGCAAATGTCGAAGTATTTCGACACACTCAACTTGGGCCTGTCAACAGCCAATTTCGCCAATTTTAGGCTGCTTGAGTGAAAATAGAAAAATAAAATAGCTTAGAAAAATAAAATAGCTGATAAGTTCGAAGTGTGCCTCGAAGACTTAATACACTAGTCTGTAATTAAGTTATATATAATTCATAAAGTCAGGCATCTGAAGTCTCTTTTAAAATTGTAGTTAATGCACAATAGCTGCACATATTCTGTATTGCAGATAATAGTTAAACAAATAATATATGTTTAGAATAGAATAGAATATGTTGAAGTAAGTAAACAACTGTACACTAAAATACTCTGGAAGCAGAATTTACTTAAATAGTAAATAAATCGCACATTTTATATACCCACATCATTGAGCTGAGCTACAACTACTTCATTGTAAGCAACTATTTGTTTAATTTATGCACACTGTAATTTATCAAATTGTCCTTCAATTACACACGCATTGACATACTTTAATGTCCCTTTGGCCAAAGGGTATCAAACGTAAAGTTTACTCTGCCTGTTCCTAACCAGAGAGGCCGCTTCATGTCCAACTTTTGCCTAGAGACCCACTTCCAAGCGGTGAATGCTACAGTATGTCGGCCTACGTGTGTGTGAGTGTGTATTTGTATTTGTGTGTGTGCACTATAATTTCTTGTTGAAATTTCTCCATTACTTTTGCAGTTCAATGTTTTACTTTTACGCTCTTTGCTGGCTGCCTGCCACCCTATATCTGCCCTCTTTCTCTCTGGCTCTTCCTACTTTTTTTGATGGTGTTTGGGAGGACGGGGTGGTACGACTGGCACTTGTGCATGGAAAATTTACTCGGGGTTCATTTGATTTGCCCGAAACTTTGGTGGCCACAAAAGTTTGCTGCTTGGCCCTGGCACGGAGAGAGAGAGAGAAAGAGACGTTGACTGCTCGGGCAGTGGCGTTCAATGCATTTGATTTTGAACACAGTCCAAAGTTTTTACTTTAAGAAATGTGAATTGAATGTGCTTTCTTTGTGTGAATGATTGTGAGTGTGGGCGTACGTATGTACGTTGTGTGTGTTCTGAAGTGCAACATGTTTGCTGATGAAATGAACGGCGGCGCGTTGAATAAAATGTTGACAGAAAGCAAACTGCCAAAGCCTTCGAAGAATGTCGGAAATATAATTGGAGTACAGCTGAAAAATTCTTTGCCAGCCATAATTGTGGGTGTATGTGTGCGAGTCGAAGTGTATATGTATGTGTGTGTTGTGCCAACAATGGCATCCAATTATGGTATGGTGCGCGTCCTAGCACAATAGCCGTCGATTTGACGTTATTTGGAGAACTTCAATTGCCGCCAGCTGCTTGATTGGCGCGTTGCGAATAAGTGTAGCCTACTTTTGGGAACGCCCTCTCACACCCATTGTCGCCTAGTTTAATAAAAGACGTGTGTTTTTTTTAGTTATTATTTAAATTACATTTATTTTCTCTTGATAATCACTTTGGTTTATTTCAATGCATATCATAACTCAATGCAAACATTGTATGGCCTATTCCTTATACTCTTCTCTTTCACTTGCTCTTTCTCATTTTCTTTTCTTTTTTTTTTTTTGTTTTTTTTTTTTGTATGTGTCTGACCCGCGGGTGAGCACAAAAGTGTTAATTGTAAATTTGTTTAAATTCATATTCATTCAAATTTTGTTTTTGTTTTGTTCTGTTGCATTCGAGTTTAAATTTTACAGTTATGCGCACGAGCATTTACATTGAAAACTTTTGAAATGATTTTTCCACTTTTTGCATTTTTTTTTGTTGGTATTTTTTTCAATTTTTTATTTTTTGGTTTTCTCTGAATAAAGTACGTACTTATATTAATTTTCTGGCTTTATTATTTTGCATGTTTTTCCATTAATTAGTTAATGGCCATTATCCGCCACACCAATATGCTTTAATTAAAATATTTACAGTGGAAATGCTTAACAGTGGAAACCAAATGAATATATTTGCGCTCTTTTTATAAGTTTTTCCTTGGTTTTTTTTTTTGTTCTTATATGGAAAATTATAACAAATGTGTGCTGGGTTTAAATGGGCTTTTGGAGGCATACACATACACATACACATCAAGGAGAACTGACAACGGTATTATTGGATTTGTATATTCGCAATGATTTCTGTTTTCTGTTTTTTGTTTTATTTTTATTATATTTATATAATAATGATAATAATAATATTATTAATTTCTCATATCGTTTTCTGCTTTTCACACTAATGAATCTATTCAAATATCATGAAAATTTTAACATTTGTTTATTACGCCTTTAAATAGTTTTACGTTTACTTTTTATGAATGCATTTCTTGTTTTTTTTTTTTTTTTGTCTGTATTTCTTTATTATTTATGTTTGAGTTTTTAGCTTAGACTGCGGTTTTAACACACAAATATGTATCTTTTCTTTAATTAGTATATGTTTGTTATGCTAAAAACAGTCGAGAAATTGTACATGATTGAATTACGTAGATGTTTTTATCAAATCTTCAGGTGTTTCATTTTGTTTTCGTGTGTCTTAAGAGAAAGCGAATTGGAGTTGAAGTCATAAAACGTTATGAATACTATTGAATTTGTGTCTAGAAATGTCGATTGTGTTCAATGAATATTAGCTATGCATTTTCCATTCTAACTGATGCTCTCTAGTTCTAGTTAGTTTGAAGCAGCAACTTCTAAAGTAAGCCTCACTTTCTCTCTGTCTGATACTTCTACTCAATTTGGCTGATTGCTGACTCTTATGCTTATACCTATAGCTAATATCGGGCTGTATCGATACATAGCTACATCTATGGCTCTGTCTGTTCTTCTTTCTGCCAATAGATTTCCTACAGCTCGACTTTGTGCTACTTACACACGCCTGTCTCAGTCCTTTGTGTGTTTGTGTGCTTTTACTGTTTCTCTCACTGTAATTTGTTGTTTATTTTTCTTTAATATATTAACTGCGTTTCATTTTGAATTTTAAACTTTCTTTATTTACACATTTAATGCACATAATTTTATCAATTTTTTGTGTTCTGTGTTCTCATGTATGTCTGTGCTCTGCCATTTATTGAACAATTTATATATACAAACTTAATATTGCAATTAATTATCATTTGCAGTTGTTATTGTTTATCTTTTATTCCATTTGCTCTATGCTCTTCGGGTATCAATTAGTAATTTGTTAACAGTTATAATAACGTGTGTGTGTGTGTGTGTGTGTTGAGTGTGTATTAAGTTTACTTTTTTATTTGGACTGAAATTGGCTACTTATGCAAAATATTTATTTGGTTTTCTATGACACAAATACGAGTATGTATGAGTACTTAACTTGCATATGCATGTATATATGTATATGTATATGTATATGTATATGTATATGTATATGTGTATTATTTATTTGCATTGGGTCGGTTAGTGGAGCTCTTCTAGATTTCATCTGGCAGAGTTCAACGACCCGAAACATAGTCGATAACAGAAAAGCAGCCAATGATTTTTGTTGTTATATTTTAAATTTTTTAATTGGCAAGGCAAATAAGTATTAACCATGTTGAAATGAAAATCAGATGAATTTAAAACATCAAAAATGATAAAATTGAAATATATATTCTTTAGGCGTATTTTTAAACTAATTTTATATGGTAGTCGTAATAAAAACTCTTTAACTTACTGTACACAACTATGCAAAACTGACAATGCGAACTAAACTTAGACTAATCTATGTGTATAAACTGGTTTTCATATACACACATACATATGAATACATTAGTTAATAGTATGTTTATAGTTTTAGTGTTTAGTTGTGATTGGGTTAAACATGATTTTTACATTTGACTGCACAGTTTCCGCTATTGGACTTAATTAAGTACATTACACTAGATTCTCATACTCTTTAATTTACCTTTATACTTGTATGTGTAAGTATTTATATAATATTTTGTTGCTCTTTTGTATTATTATTATTATTATTATTATTATTAATATTTAATTTTGGGTTTTCTTCTTTAAATACTAACATTGAAATAGCTTAAATAGGATTTCATCTTATGTGTGTCAGAGTGTGTTTTATCATTACTAAATATTCGTCTGTTTCTGGGGTTCGCTTGCGCTGTAATTTGGTTGCTTTGTTCTTCAGATGCTTAGGTCAAGAAAATGCGTCTGCAGCCGGAAATTAAAATAAAGAAAACCATTTGTTTTTGCTTTAGCTCCAGTAGACATTTCCCAACATACAGTATATACTATAGATAGTTATTTGGGTATATCCTTACCTCACGACAACCGTATTTAACAGTAAACAGGGCGCCAGCATCGACCTAAATATGTGCGTGATGCGATCAGCCGAAGAGGTTTTGCGACGTGAGATTGCCGCCATATTGTCGCCTGCAAGTGACAGCAAAAATAAATTTGAATTAGAATTTTGTTCAGCATTACAGCAAAGAGCACAAGGAGTCGAAGTCCTCGCTGCTCCACTGCATTTTCATTATCATTTTAATAAGCTGCAGGCTGCTGCTGCTGCCGCTTCTACTGTTGCTGCTTAGCTTTAGCATTAGCTTTAGTTGCAGCTGCAGCAGCGCTTACGTAATTTGCATATTTTCATTTACACTGCTTATCGCTAGCGATGGCTATTTAAATGCTAAAATCACAAGAAATTCAATTTGGCCGCGAGGTAGACATGCAAATTGCAAATTGCAAGCTGCAAATGCGACTGCAACTGTAGCTGCAACTGCAACTGCAACTGCAACTATAGCGTGCAACATGCCTCGCATTAGCAACTAGTTTCTGATACACTGTCACAATTGGGAAGAGATACTAAAGTCTCAGTAAAATATATAGATTGTTCAATGAAGAAGAATCTAAAATACCAGCATTACCATATATACTACTTTTATTATCGACTTGTCTGATGCCTATCAATTATCAATAGTTTTGTTCTATTTCACTTTCGGACAATAAATATCTTTAATATATATAGTTATTTTTGTCAGTGTAGAGCGTTCTGCAAATAGCCTATGCTCTCTATTTTTGCTTGGCAATTCAGCAGCAGCTGTTAGCTCGTTGAGGCCATTCTCACCTTTTGATACAAAGACATAAATACTAGCTGGCTCGGTGTTGCTGGCGGAGCAGGTGTAGTT
The DNA here is from genome assembly GCA_037040025.1 of Sphaerogastrella javana. Lineage (NCBI taxonomy): Eukaryota > Metazoa > Arthropoda > Insecta > Diptera > Drosophilidae > Sphaerogastrella > Sphaerogastrella javana. The sequence continues at coordinate 14,324 of JBANCZ010000518.1, forward strand.
GCCGGAGTCGGTGATTTGGGGCTCGCGTATGATAAGACGGCTTTGTGTGCGTGGCCCCGGTGTGGTCTCGATGGAGATGTCTCGCCTGGAGTCATAGTAGTTGATGAGGCGATCGTTTTTCTGCCAGTACACGTACTGCGGTGGTGTGGGACTCTGCAGGTGTCATAAAGAGAGATGAATATAGATAAATAACACGCATACGCAGTGTGTGATTGTGTTTGTGTGTGTGTAAATTGGTTTCGGTAGAGTTGAACTCACCTTTTCAATAATGCAAACGAGATTGATTGTTGAGCCCATGTCGACATGCAGTTCGCCGGAACCAAGTATGAATGCCTCGGGCACAACCACTTGAAGATTCACAAAGTGCGAAATAATGCCAGTCGGTGTTGAGACCTATTCGATGATAAAATGAAAACGGAAACGGAAACGGAAAATGCAAAACGTAAATTTAGCAATTGATGCGCGACTGGAAATTTGATTCATATTCTAGCTTTAAGCATTCGTAATCAACTCGAAAATGTTAATGCATCAGTAAACTCTGAGCAAGCACTCGTTGTTAGCATTAAGGTTAGACTTCCTCCCTTTCTCCTATTCCATATTTTTTTTTCGACTGTTGGAAATGTTGCACTCATTGAAATGCAAATCAAACAATTTCAATTTGGCACGCAAAGAGAAACAAAAACGCGCGCATTTTCTATATATATATATATAGAGTATAAAATATATATAATTCTACTGTGGAGGGAAATGTGCTGGCGTATACTTGCTACACGTTTCGTACCCAAATATCCGGCGGGCAGCAGCTATTGCGATTGCAAAAAGGGAAAAATAATCATTTCGGCATATTTGCATGCACCGCTCGTTGTCTGAGTCGTTGCCAGATACTGGGACAGACAGACAGTGCGACAGATAGACAGTGGGGCGGACTCTGGGTCTTTTTCTAGCTCTACATATTGAAATTGCTGGCAAACAATTTTGAAATTGAAGCTACGTTGTTTTTTTTTTTTTTTTGTGTTCTGTCGCTGCCCAGTTACTGCTCGAGGCGGAGTTTAAGCTGAAGTTGCAGCTGAAGCAGCTGAATGTCTCAGGGAGCATTCGGAGTGCCACTTGTGCTGCTGCTGCACAAACAGAGCCACTGTCAAGTGTCCATTTCAGACGTTTTCAACTTTGTTGCATTTCGGTAAGTTGTCTTCCTGCTACTGCTGCTGCTGCTGTATACTTCCTGCTGCTGCTGCTGCTGTCGTTGTCTGATTGTTTTCCTTGCGTTTACTACAGCCTGTGCACGCGTATGCATGCAACATGCCCTTGCTGCATGTACGAGTACGAGCAGTCTATATATCTACATGACTTTCGGCTTTACCGTACATATATGTATAGTATGTTCACTCGGTTACTTTTGCATTACTTGGGGATGCATGTCAGCACAGGGAACATGCCATCCATTGGGGCGTGTGAGAGTGTATGCAAGTCACTGGCTAAATTTGTCAATGTCCAGTTTATCTGGCAGCCTCAGGGTCTGTGCTTGACAGCCACATGGTTTCGGCTGGCCAACTGGCTGCCCTGTCAACGTCAGCAGACCGTAGCCGAGTGCTGCACATGCACTGCGACAGGCAACATGGAACAAGGAAGCGCCCAGCCGTCTACGTCATCGTCGTCGTCGTCGTCGTCGTAGTCGTAGTCGTTGCCGTTTCGAATTCGTATATCTTTTGCATATGTATTTATACAGTGGCGATATTTTTTGCATTTGCATATTACAATTAAATCATGCGGCGTGCAAAAATCGACTCGAATCGTGTATATGGTGTGTGATGCGAAATCAGCGGAACCGTAAAGCCCCAAAAACCTCAATATTGTGTGCGTAACAGTTCCCAGTTGGCCCAGAACCAACAAAAATGGAGCATATGCAAATGCACTTTAGTTCATTTCAACTGCATTGCATGCATAAAATATATTGAATTGCCATAGCCCAAACTCCCACATTCCCTCTTGACGTATCTGTATATATACATAGTTATATGGTATATACATATGTATGCACTCACCTGGCACTCGTACATGCCGTGATCCCGGCGCTGCACAAACTTTATCTGCAGCGTCCACATGTTGGAGCCGGGCGTGTGTAGTATCGCAAAACGCTCATCGTTTGTATACAGCTGGGCGCCCGAGGATAATATATGCCAGTCCCGTCGGCGTATCCAAGAAATTTGATTCTGTTTGCCCAAGCGCAGCATAACAGAAGAAACAAAAAACAAAAAGAAGCAAATAACCAGAGAAACCAGCAACAATTAAAGAAAATATACAAACACACTGGGAAACACAAACATTTATTATCGATTGTACAGGCAAACGAGTATAAAAATGTTAATTGGGGAAAAGCGCACAAATATAGGCAACGGAGAGTGTGCTCACACATACACGTAGACACGCGGATGTGTGGCACACACACACACTCGCACATACGTTCAGAAGTATTATAAACATGCACATGCAATTAGCGTGGAATATTGTCAGACATTTTATAATACATAAAATTGATTAAAAACGGCAGTTAGCTAAGTTAGCGGCATGTTAAGCCGAGGTCATAGCGTGTTTTGTTATTGTTTAATTGCATTTTAATGACACTCGGCGAGACATTACCCTTGGTTGTTGGAAATACAACTTATAAAGCATGGACAGATTGATGGAAGTGTGTTTAGATGATTTATAAGTAAGGTGCTTCATTCAAAACAAATATAAATGAAAGCTTTTATAAAAAATGATTATTTTTACTAAATTAAAATCTAGGCATATTAATCTAGTTTTCCCATGATTTGAAGAAGCAATTATTAATAATAATATGATACTTATAACTTCAATATATTTAATTAGCTTCTTGAATTTATTTTAGATAACTATTATATTTTATTATTTACACTTTAACGTATTTTGATGCACTTGTAATAATTAAACCATCTTTAATATAGTTTGCCAAAGTTATTTCAGATAATACCTTTATATTTTATAATTAGTATATTATACATATGGTTTATTAATATTTTATTATGTTTTTATTTAATTAATTTTCTTAATCTTAAAGTAATAGTATTTACTACTTAGTATAATATACGATCAGTTGGACATTTCGTAGAATATCTTCAATTGATTGCAATATTTTATTATTTATAACTGTCCTTCACTTTTAATAAGTATTATTTTTATTTTTTATTTTTATTTTTTTATAAAAAATCGTTTATATATTTGTAAAATTGCTTACAGATTATACAAAAATATTTAATTTAAATTTAATAATTAATATATCAACTTGTATTCTAATGTAATTTTTATTTCAATAAAATCGTAATTCATTATTTTATAATCAATGAAAATCAAAAAACCGCAAGAAATTAATTTTGTGAATTTGTTTTTTACTCATACTAACTATGACAGTTTGTGGTACAAACTTATTGAAATATTTCTGTGTCGCTTTTGTTTGAATATTTGAAATTCCGGTTGAAATTTTGTTGCTGCTTTGATTAATTAATATTTTGGCACATGCCTGGCCCAATCATGGAAAAGTGGTGCGGTGGGTCTGCCGTTTATGAGATTGCGTGTCGCATTTAGTATTTAATTGCTTGTTAGCAAACGCTGAATGTCAAACAAAGTGTACACAATGTCATGGCAAATGTTTTCTGGCTTTCAACTGCAAATTAAGCTCTCGTATTAGTATTTCGTGCTCGACGACTGCCAAACAAATTGGACATTTGCGTGCTCGATTTTACCGATATTCAGCAAACTAAATACTAGAACAACAAATAACCTGAGCCAAATGCTATATAATTATAAAATTCTAAATTGAAATTAAAATTGGAAAATAGCAAATGTGCGATTTCAAATGGGAAATGCGCTTAAGAAAATACAAAAAAAAAAACATTTTTCATCACACATGCATGAGGGTTTAAAGAGCTTAAAGAATATAAGGTATAGACAATGTCTGTATGCGTGTGTGTGTGTGTGTATCTGTATATGTATGTTTAAGTATGTAAGAGTAAAACCGCCAGCGTGTACTGTTATGCGGCACAATTAGAGAGACAAAAACAAACCCAATTTACACCCACTCTATCCACGCCGGAGACCTTGCAGACCAGAAAGGCGGTGCCACCCAGCTGGACGGTCGTATTGTGCGCCATCAGCTGTACAGAAGAGAAAGAGAGAGGAGAGAAAAATACAAGACAAAAAGTTAAAAGTTCATTTTTTATGTGCCTCTGGAAAAGAATAGCAGCGTTTCGAAGGAGTGAGCCAGACTGAAAATGCGAACCACGTCGCACAATTAGTCAGAAGGAAGACACAAAGCGCCATATAAATTATATCAGGATATGCCTGATCTGCGCCCAATGGGAGGGTGGCAATTGCGGTTGTGTGCCATGCCTCTGCTATTTGGATAATTAGATTCGAAGCCAGCGCGAATGAAATATAAATAAGCACTAAAGATTAATTAGACTTGGCGCGTCTTCATGTTCTATGGTAATTAGCCTGCCATACCGCCTGCTGCTCCCCTTCCAACCAATCGTACGTTCCTTTTTTGTTGCTTGGGGGTGCCAGTAAATTAGCATATTGATAAACTAAAACTTGAGCTGCAATTTGGTTGGTCAACTGGCCTTGACATGCCACACGTAGCTCCTACTGCAACTGCAACTCCAACTCTAGCAACAATGTCTGTATTCAAGTCGCTTGAATTTCCATTTTAAACTCATTTCGTTGTAACTCAACAAGGGCTATTATTATGGGTAACCTGTCAATCCGTTCATCTCTCCACCTGTCTGTCTGTTTGGCACACTTACCTCATTGTCGTCGAACATGGGACTATCGCTGGCATCGAGATTATTATCCAATTTTGAGTCGGCATTTATACCGTTGCGCATCCATAGCTTCTTCCAATCATTATCTGTGAGTATTGACTTTTGATCTGTAATCAGAGAGACAGAGGAAGAGGATAACATAAAGAGGAACACGTTAAGCAGGTTGAATTGACAAATAAGACTGCAACTTAAAATTAAAACATACTTTAGATACAAGTTTAAAGGTCAGTACTTAGAAGATCTACGATTGAAATAGATATGCAGCTTGAGTTTCAGTTGGGGGCATTGCAAATGTTGTGGGTTAATCGAAGGAACTGCGATTCGGAGCTATAATAGATTATATAACTCTACACCTGCTTCTGGTCCTTTCTGCTTGTTCCAGTGAAATCTGATATTGTTGAAATAATATATTTGATTGACAATCAAACTCAGCGTGTTATTTACGATTATTGCCGCTACATGGCATTTATTGATTTCGCTTGTCACAGACACATGCACACCCTACACACACTCTCTCATGTGTGTGTGTGAGAGAGAAAGAAAGGCAGAACTGTCTATTTTTCCAATATATTTTGTTTTTCTTCACTCTCTGTGTTTATTTTCGTACACGAAATATCCTTATGTCTAATATTCATATAATTACATCAGACACAAGCTCGTAGAAAGAAAGAGAGAAATAGAGACTGCTAAGAGCAAATAAAACTGGAGTATTGGTTATCAGAGTTCTTTTAATTAATGAAGTTTTCACAAGGAAATTCTTGGAAAGTTTTGAAATTTTGTTCAAACATTTCTAGTCCCCACAGACACATGAAGACCTCGACGACGGATTGCAACAGAATTTTTATGTTCTGTTTGTTTCTGGTGGTAAATAAATTTTTTATGCTCAGCTGAATATCAGTTGTCTGCGACCATTAAATAAAATTCCATTGAGAGAAGGAATAAAAATTGTGTTGAACAATACGAAATATAAATAAGAAATTAGTTATAGCTGCTGCTTACACAATCAAATTTGTTAAATTAAATTATTTGCAGCACGATATGTTTCTAGCAGAAATCGATAAACATTGAGAAGCAAAATGACGAGCCTATGCCTATTCAGGCCAAATTACTTAATAGCTAGGAACAGTGTATTAAATATTTATAGGTGGACTTAGTGATTGACTAGCGGATGATGGATTCAACGGAAATTGAAGCTTTTTATTACGAGCTCACTTTAATATTTCTGACCGTATTTAAAGTGCATGCATATCAAGCTGTCTATCTACCTTTCTATCTACCTATCTGCTCTTACCTATTCGTGGCGTATGCCTCAAGTGTTGGACACTCGGCAGAAGTAGATCAATCTCACTTGTGTGTTAAGTGCAAGTACTTGTTACGTCTTAAGCACTTAATACTCAGGCGTTGCGCCTGACCAATTAGTTTTGAAAATTTAAAAGCCAGTAGAAGCAGCAGCAGCAGCAGCAGAAGCAGAGAGGTCAGCTGGCAATTTATTAAGTATACGCCCCGTTGTTAATTTTAATTTTAATCAGGCAGGCAGAGCAGAGTTAAACTACTTGTGTACAGCGGCTCGGATCATGCCCTACACTTGATGTGTACTTTAATTAGCAAACTTTGATTGCCCAGGCAACTTGAAAGACCAAGAGCGAGAGCGCCAGCGAGTGAGCAAGTAGTTGACCTCTACTTGAAATTGAATTTACGCCGTGCCTGAGCCAATATACTTTTTATATGTGTGCGTCCGTTGTTTTATATTTTTAATGCGTTGCGTGCTCAAGCAGCTGGAATATGACTATCCAAAAAAAAAAAAAAAAAGAAACAAAAACAAGAGAGACTGAAAGAAGTAAAATAAAAGTGTAAAGGGCAGGCTCTTCATCATGGCGTTCCGGGTATTATTAACTCAATGCTGCAGCTGTGTGCTGTAAAATGGAATTTAATCAATCAATCAATCAGCGGTGCGTAATACAGGAAAAACTTTCAACCAGCCACACATACACACACACACACATGAGCTTGGCCTTGAGGCGCCACCAACACCAACAGCCATATTTGTTATGTGAAAAATCGAAGCTAAACAGGCAGCAGTAACAAAATGAGCAAAGTCTACAACCAACTACTTGGTATCACACACATATGCACACACCACACACACACACACACTCTCTCTCTCTCTCTCTCTCTCTCTCTCTCTCTGGCTGTATGTCTGTCTGTCTGCCTGACTGCGTCTCTGTAAGTGTGTGAGCTATAAAACACAGCGAAGCGAGCTCGCACTTTTATTGCCTCGTAAATTTTTATAGTTCATACTTTAGGCATGCGTATGCAATGTTGAAAATGAAACCGAATCCAATAGCGAAACCGAATCTTATTCAGCATACGAATGGCCAAACCGAATCCTGCTTATACCCTATCTAGCTCAGCTCTAAGCTGTGAGCGTCTTTTGCCTTGCATTTGTATTGGCCTCTGGTATTTGTACTTGTTATTGAATTTGTATGCGTATTCGTAACTGTGTTTGTACTAGTGCTTGTTTTTGTATTTGTATTTGTATTTGTATTTGTGTTTGTATTTGCTTTGAGTACATGCGCATTGTCCTTTTGTAATTTATGCGACTGATTGTGTGTATGAGTGTGTGGCCTGACGTCAAAGTTTTTGGTTTACGCTGCATTGAGTTTAAATTTGTGTACACACATACACACACACACTCACACACACACACACACACATACTCATGCACATATCTATATATTTATTTATTTATTTGTATTTGCCACTCTACAGCGCCCAGGATATTAAAAGCATTCAGACAATAACAGCGCCGCCATTAATAACAAAAAAACAAAAAAAAAAATAAAAAAAATGAAAGGAAAAATATTTATGCCAGGAGCAGCACAAAGGCAACCACTTTATGGTGGGTCAGGTCGATTGTGGTGGTCAACAGCCCACAAATATGGCAAAAAAAAAGTAAAGAGCGTAAGGCAAGCCAAGAACTTATATATATCGTTAATATTTGTGAGCGAAAATATTGGTATACATATATATATATATATGTATTTGTATATGTTTATAAGTGTGTATTTATTTAGCAGAAGAGCCAAAAATATATATTCTTTATCTTTGCATTTGTATGCATGACAGCAACAGAGACACACACTGACACACACAGATACTCACACTGATATTCACACACATTCATATAGACTCACATATTCACATACTGACAAGTCAAAATATATTGCGCATGTTAAGAGGAATGTAAATGCTTCAGACAAAACACAAAAGGCAACGCTTGCCCTGCCCCAAAGCAGCGGCTAAGGTCAAGTGCCTGCCACACTATGTGGCATGAATCGCTGGGTGTGAGTGTGAGTGTGTGTGTGTGTGTAGCTAAATGCGATAATAGTAAAAAAACACGCACTGCTAATGAAATGGCTAAAGTCGCGTATTTCAACGCGTTGCTTTCATTTTTGGTTTCATTCTTGCCTCGCTTCGCCTCGGATCGCCTCGCCCTTCTGTATTGCCTTGCCTCGTTTATATATATCGTTTGGTAGCTTTTCTTTTAGTTATTTCAGCTACTGCTCGGCTTCTATACGTGCGCATGTCAGTGGCCTACGGCTTAGTCGTGTGAATTATATTATGCCTGAAATAGGCAACAGTAATAAAACTTGCGCAAAAAGCAATAGAAATGGCCCAAAGGCCGCCCCAAAACTGGCCACGACGGCCACCCGCTAAAACCGGATGTGCTGCAGAAATACTGGCCGAAGCAGTAGCAAAAAAAGGCAAACAAAAATTTATATATATTTATATATAATATAAATAAGTATGGCTGTGTGTGTGTGTGTGTGTTTGTTGTATGTGTAATAGTTGGCTTTGCGTTTTTCATTTCAATTCCCCTTCGCTCTGTCTCTTCCGGGGCTACTAAAAAGCGATAAATAATGAAGTCAGCAAGTGCGACTGGCGTGGCTTGCATGTTTATTATTAATAATAAATATTTCTTGTCAATCCTGCTAGCGTTTAAGTTCTATGGCCCCTTGACACGACACATGCCTTGCTGATAGCGTAGTCGCTTCAGCTTCAGCTTTAGCTTCCCTCTTCTTGTTCTTGTTGTTGCTGTTGTTGCTTTGCTGCGCACTTGTCATGTTTGAAAAAATGATAATTTATCTGTCTTTTACTTTGGCCGCAAAAGGCACTTTTTCTTTGCCGCTGGGTTATGTGGCCCCGTCTCGTCGCTGTCGTCCTCCTCTTCCTTTTTCCCAACAACCCATTGGCACCCGTGGCGTATGCGTAATATTTTAATGCTCCGCCAATATGTTGGCGTTGTCTGCTGCTAGCTAAGCCTGAAAGCTGCTTAAGTCGACGCTCCTTGGCAGCGTGGCCAAAGTGCTTAGCAGTTTTTAAGCTGACTGCCTGCCGGCTGAGAAGTAGCTCTGCCCCCAACTTTAACCTCGTGCCTACCAACCCCTGTCGCTTATTCAAGAAGCTTCAACATAACCTGAAGCTGAACTCAAACTCTTAGGCTAAAGATCGCGCGTCTAGCGTTACAAATGCTATGAGCTTAATATTAAAACCACTAAGAAAATTTGCGAAATAGCTAAAATTTTTACGACGCATTGGGAAAGGGGAAAAACGGCTTTAAGCATCCAAAGACAAACTCATTTGCACTTGAAACATGAGCGCGAGTGTAAATAAAGTGAAGGGCGTAAAGGGGGCGAAAGGTCGCAAAAAAGCAAACGCATTGAAACAGAGCAAAGCAAAACATACCAAGTGTAAGTTTGCCTATGTGCGTGGAAAGGGTGTGTGTGTGTGTGTGTGTGTGTGAGTGTGTGAATGTGTGTGTTTAAGTGTATGCGTGCAGCTACCGTAGCGACCTTGATGCCTGCAAAAATGTTAGAGACACAAGCAGACAAGCGACAGACAGACAGTCAGGCAGACAGACAGTGAGACAAACAGACAGAGAGAAGAAGTTGACACGTGTGTTTCAGCTGCTCTTGTTGCCTGTCAGCTGAAAGTGCTAAGCTGACTTCTTCTCCTTTTCCTCACATTTTTTTCGCTTCTTTCCTTCTTTGGTTTTTGGGTTCTGCTTGCACAGAACTCATCAGGCTTCTCTAAAAAGCATTTTGCTTCGAGTCAGAGCACTGAGACTCTTACAGGGGATTTTCCTGCAGGAAAAACGAGTAACAGGAAAAAACAACCTAGCAGCCGCAGCAGCAGAAACTGAAATCGTTACTCAGGAGAGTGATTTGTAAGAAGTTACACATTTGTGCCACGCCCTTTAATTTGGCTGTGCAATTTATTTGCATATTTCATTTGTAACCTTACCGTAGCTACACGCACTTTAAAAGTCAATTTAAAAAAGTTTCCATTTTTTATTTTGTTTATGTTGTTGCTGTTGCTGTTGCTGTTGCTGTTGCTCTCTTCGGCAAAAGATTTCTCAGGCCACAAGGCGTGGCAATAAATTTTCAATTTTTGCGCTGTCACGCAAGCTGCACTCCCAGTTTGCAGCCCCAACCATTTCCCGGAGGCTGCGTAATGAGCGGCCCGCGTCCCGATAAGGTGTCGCCGTTGCCTGCGTTGATAATTTATGCGTAACGCGTTCGGCCAGCCAAACAAAACAAAAAAAAAAAAAACAAAAAAAAATACAAAAACAAAATGAGACAAAAAAAAAAACGAAAAATGAAGAAGTGGAAGAACTCCGCGTGGGGCTTTTAGGTCAAAACCAAAGCCACAAGGGCAACAGTAACAGTTACAGTAACAGCAGTGGGAGTGGGAGAAGTAGTAGTGTCAGCGGCAGGAGAAGATGTAGTAGCTGCCAAGGAAAACAAAAACAAAAACAACAGAAACGGGAGCTGGTGGGTCGCCCTTAACGCTAATCTCTCCCCTGTGTATTTTTCATTATCCTTATTATTTGTGAATGTTACGTGTTGGCCATAACTTAGAGGGGCTAACGATGCGTATACGTGACGCCGTAACGTACGCACACACACACACACACGCTTGTACACACACACCAATATCAACACACACATACACATAGAGCAAGTGTAGCAAATATTGAAGACGCACTGGGGTGCGGCATGCTTTTAGGCGCCGTCCGTTCATTTAAACCAAATTAGCAAAAGGTCAAAAACTACTTCGCCCCAAGCAGAATGACAGCTCTGAGCGCTAAACGCTGAACGCTGAACGCTGAGCGTGGGCCGCGTTAAACTCTGATGAAAAATTAATAATTGTTTGCCAAGCAATTGCCGATGCGACCTTAAAATGTTTACCTGCATTGTTTGGTTGGTTGCCTGCCACACTGCTTGCCACAAAATGCTGAAAGTTTTGTGCAACCAAATAAAAGATGCGCTAAAAAACTCAACAGTGACAGCAAGCCCAGGAGACAGAGAGAGAAAGAGAGAGAGAGAGAGAGAGACGGAGAGAGGGAAAAAGAGAGAGCTTTTACTCGGATTCTCAGGTCGCGCTGTTTGCATTCGCATTCCATTTACAAAATGAATGGCAAACATTAAAGTATTTTATAATAATTCAACGTCTTCGCATTTGCGTCGAGTCGCTTTGCGTTGCGTTGCGTTGCGTTGCGTTTCGCTATTAATATAAATATTTTGAGTGAAAGTTTTCGCCGCAGGTGCATACTTAGCGCTCGAAAAGTACTGGGAATTTAACGCGCTGCCAGCCATAATAAAATTTTCTAGCATAATAAATCCGTAAATTGGTAAAGTTGCCACAGCGTTTCGACTGCCTCATAGCCCAACGAATTTGTGTACTCTCCAGTTCTTTGCCTCTCATCTCTCTGTCTCTCTCTCTCTCTCTTTCTCTCTCTCGCTTTTTCGCTCTCACTGTCGCTCTCTCACTGTGTATATGTCTGGGATTAGGCTTTTAATTGTGGGGCGTGTGCCGGAGACGCCCGCAGCAATTCAGTTTATTTTGTGCCATCTCACTCTCTGCTGTTTTTAATGTAAAATAATATAAACCAGAGAAGCTAAATCAAGTTTCAGCAATACGAAGTTGGCATACGCTTCCTAGATTCCCATAGCAATTGAAGTTCTCTTTGCATATGTCTTAATGCTAAAAACTACTCTGATTTATTGATGAGTAGAGGAACAAAACTTCATTGATCCAAATGCAATAATTTAGTGCAATTTGAATTAGATTCGTATTTTGAGATATTTTAACTTAATTAAGCCGCTAGAATTAATACAAATGTAAACAGTTAGCTTAGAAAAATTTTTAAATATATTCAGTTTATTCAATTTATTGCGACATATCAAATCGAATATTGATATACCCTACCGTGTGTATGGTAAACTACGACTGCATACTTCTGAGGCCTCTTGGGCTGTGATGAAATTTTATGCTGTTTAAATTTCAATTCAATTGTCAGGCCACTAAAACCGAAATACGCCAAGAACTCATTTAAAACCGTTTGCAAATTGTTGGCTTTAATTAAAAACACAGAAAACAAAACAAACAAAAAAAGAGGAAAATACTCTGAATATAAAACCATGGATTTTCTTCCCCTTCCCTCTGTTGTTTCTGCTATTGTTGTTGTTGTTCTTGTTGTTGGACTCACCTGGCTCCAATGTTGTGGCCAGCAGCAGCGTGGGCAGGCAGAGCAGTAGTATTCGCAGTTCCATTAAATGCAGCGGCACACGCAGCAGCCGCAGACGCAGCAGCCGTGGTGGCAACATTTGTGTGGCTTGCCCCCTTTTAAAAGTCTATCTCTTTCTCGGCTTAAGCCTGCACGGCGTGGTGCAACTCTGGCGTCTTAAGCGCGTCTTCAGCTGCGACTCAACCGCAACTATAGCATACAATGGTGCATCGATGCCATGCAATGTGTTGCTGTTGTTGCTGCTGTTAGTATTGTTGTTGCTGCTGTTGTTGTGGCTATGGCAATGGCTGTAGTCTGCTTATTAGGGTTAATGGCTTTTTGAATGAACGCGCTGTTTCCTTTCAGCAATGGCGGCACAATGCCACAGCGACCTAACACACATATGCCTTGTGTTGCTGCTGATGTTGCTGTTGTTGCTGATGTTGCTGATGTTGCTGTTGTTGGTGCTGCTGTTGTCTGTGTGGCTGGCTGATGCGCTGATAAATGATGTTGCTGCTGCAGCAGCCTTTTTGCTTTTTGTTGCTCTTCCTTTCGCTTTGTTGTCGCCTGTCAATGCGTTGTTGTTACACACACTCACACTCTCGCACACGCTCTCCCACACACACACACACACGCACACTCGACTGTTGTGTATGTGTGTTTGTATCAAATTTGCAGCTTGTTGTTCGCCTTGCTTTTTCTTCACTATAAGTTGGCTAGTTTGTAGCTGCTACAGGGTAAAACTTGCATGTTCTCCATCATTTTTCATGTCACTGCGCATTAGCACATTAAGCTACGACTCTCTCTCTCTCTCTGTCTTCCTCTTTCTCTCTCTCTCTCTCTCTTTTTCACTCAATGTTGTTGTTGTTGTTGCTGTTGTTATTATTATTGTTGGTGTTACTTTTGTGTCGCTAGCGCACAGCAGCAAAAAATTAACACCCGCTTTTTATGAAATTACATTCAATTTGCTGTAGTGGCACTTTTTGCTTAGACTCTTTGTTTTGCCAGGGCAGGAATAACAATGCGTATACACGTTCCCTGCCACTACAACAACATGAATACAACAACGGGCACTAAACACAATCACAAAACACCAAATACACCAGAACACAGAACACAAAACACAGAATGCAATAACAACAAACAGTAATAACAGCGTCACGGAGTCGATGATGAATCGCTTTTAATGTAATGTCTTTTCGAGTAGCAACTTTTTTCCGGCTGCTGCTTCTCTCGCTCTGTGTGAGAGCAATGTTTGCACTGAACTTCGCTTAGGTTTTCCTTTTTCCTCCTTTTCTTTTCTTTGTTTGTTGCTTTCTTTTCTTGTGCTTAACAAGTTTTGGCTGCCCTACGCATTAGTCGCAATCTGTAAATAAGCAAGAAAAAAATACGCACAAATAAGTATATTAAATTTTATTTAAGAGGCATGGTGAGAGAGCATGAAAAATTACATTCCTTTAATGAGAAACAGCAGGTCATTTACGCTTTGAAAAAATAAAAAAAAAATAAATAACAACCAGTAATCAAAAACACACACAAACTCAAAGTAATTGTTGCTTTTGCTCTTCATTATCATCCTGAGTTTTTCAGATCTTTGGAAGATCTAGCAGATGTTTTTGATTACTATAAATTATCACTTGGACTTTACAGATTAATAAATGATTATAGTTTCAAAATTTGTATAAATGACCATTTTGTTATACGTGGATTTCTATAGATCCCTAAGACTTTATTTCTGCTCAGCCAACTCTATAAGGCATAAGAATTGTTGTTTTCAAAGGTAAATTGTTTTCTTGAGGTTCCAAGTTGAGAACTAAGATAAAAATATTCGAACTGTTGAACAATTAACCCAATTACAATATAAGCAGAACATATTAAAGTACGCTAAGCGTGTTTTCCATACTATTGCAATACATTCTATTGACATCTGGTCGAATTGGCTCGAGTCTTAATAGTATTTTGCATTGAAATTGTATATCTTAGAGAGAAAAATATCGATTTAATTGTGTGTGTGTGTGTGTGTGCGAAGAAATGGTAACTGTAAGCTGTGCAATCATTTGCATTCGAAATGGTATTTATTTATTTATTTACTGTACCAGCAGCAAATTTGCCACATTATTTATAGGTCAACAAGAGGCAACTTACTCCCAATCAAATTTGAGTTCTGTTTATGTAAAATAGTCGTCGAGTATAATGAATAGCTCAACAATTGCTGCCAGAGTGCCCTGGCTCAAGTGATTTGAGAGTGGAGTGCTTGATGTGGTCTGAATGTGGTTTTTGCTTTTTTTGTAGTTGCTATATTCAGAAATATATATTCTTTTTTATATATGCTTTAATTTATATCAACGCACGCACGACTGGCTTCGTTATGGTATACTTTTTTTTATGTTTAAAACATTAAATTGTAAAATTCTTGGTTGGGAAAAAAGTTTGCACATAATTTTTATCTGTGCTTTGTCCGGCTTTATTATTATTATATTTGACAATTTTTTGTTTGAATTTTGTATAGATATAATTATACTTTATTTTTTTATGGCTGCGGCTAAACAACGAACCTTCTATACAATGTCATTGAATACCCTAGAGCATGTTTGCTATAATATCCATACTCTAGCGACCAAAAACAAATAGAGCAAATGATTAAGAGTTTTGCGCGCGAATGAAAATTGAAAATTTTAGCCGCAAAAGTTGGCCAAAAGCGGTCGCTGCTCGTTTTAATTACAAAACAATGTGGGCTAAAACACTCGCACACACACTTACACATGTACCTAAAATATGTTTTAGTATTTAGTATGTATGTGTGTGATGCGTATAAACTATATGCTATAATATTTAATTAGGCTGCGACCATGGCAACTTATTTGCACAAACATTAGAGGATGTCAGAAGGCTTGAATTTATGACACACTCGTGTACAATTCATTTAAATTGATAAAACCAGCTGATGCTCTGCCCACTGGGTGGGCGTGTGGGAGTGTGGGCGTATGGGTGGGCGTGTACTGTATGGGTGGGGCTGCTGTTTGTTATAGTTATTTGCTACTTTGCTTCTTTCGTATCAAATGCAGCAGTTTAGAGAGTAATTCGCTGGCAAATGTCATGCAAGAGGAATGCCATTTTATGTGCCAATGTCGCTCTCTCACCCGCTCTCTCACCCGCACTCTCTCTATCTTTTACACACTCTCATTCCAGCGTTCTGCTTGTGTATAACACAACTATGCACTTAAATGCAGTCACGTACACACACACTCACACATAGGAATGTACTGTTGTAGTCGTAGTCGTAGTCGTAGTCGTACATATTATTATCTTGACACAATGGTGCCATAAAACTTAAAGACCCCCTATAGCAGTTGCCTGCCTTTTACTCGGGCAGCTCTACGACTACTTTCTCCAACCGCCTGCGACTCTCTCTTCCCTTTGCCCGCTTCACCCATCCACTGACTGTGCACTGTCACTGCCCCCCGCGCGACGGAACTGGGCGACAAGGGCGAATGCGCTCGCAGCGTATACAGTGCCATGAAGGACATGGCATTTGCACTGCTCCTCCACCTCCACTTTCTCTTTCTCTCTCTCTTTCTCTTTCCCACTCATTCTCACTCTCACTCTCTCCTTCTCCTTTCTTTCTCTCTGTCCTGTCTTTCAGTCTTGTTGTTGCTCTCTCATTGTGCTTTCTTTTCATAGCATTCGCAGCGCATATGCACATTTGTTTGCATTTTGTAGGGGGAATTTGGAGAGTGTTGCGAGCGAGGGGCATAGGGTTGGGTGGTTGGGGCATCTGGCTGGAGCATGTCCTGCTGCAGGCTCCTCGGGCGCGTTGGAGGTTATATGGAAATTGTAATAAGTTGAAAACCAAAAAGCTGATGTCATGAGGTTAGTTGCTGTGGCTCAAGTTTCAAGCGACAATCATGTGCCTTTTCTTTTGTATGTGCTCTCACTCTTACACCGTTTCTCCCCCTCTCTCTATTCCTCTCCATGTGTCCCTGTCTCATCCTGTGAGTGTTGTTGCTTATTGTTTTTGCTTCTGTTATTGTTGCTCTTGTTTGTGCTGACCTCATACTTCATTTTGTAGCTTTTGTTTGCCATGGCATGCGACTCTTGCTGCTGCTGTTGCTGCTACTGTTGCTGTTGCTGTTGCTGTTGCTGTTGCTGTTGCTGTTGCTGTTGCATAATGCACTGAGCCTGTTGTTGCTGTTGTTGCCGTTGTCGCTGTCGGAAATGTAACGGCATGCCACATGACACACAGCACACACTTGCGCGAGAGAGCGAGTGAGTAAGAGAGGGAGCCATTGGTATACTACACATATGAAGATAGTCATAAATATTTCATATGCAACTGTGCGCCGTATTATTGTTGACAGTAATTGAGAGGCCGCAGTAAATTATTTAAATGTTTATTTGGGGATTTGCAGTTACACATTTTGCCACAGCAGACCGACAGCCAAACCGACAGCCAGATGGACACGCAGACGGACACACACGGAAGCAACAACAACCTCTCGCACTGAGACAACTGTGCGTATGATGAATGCCTTCAATTGCATTGGGGAGTCGTTAGCTAAAGCCAAACAAATAGCTTCGCCTTACTTATATTTATTTCGACGGCTTTGGTCGTTGATTAAACGCATTTATTCTATATATACTTATTCCACATACATATATATTTTTATTCAGTCGATATTATTGTTGTTGCTGCTATGGAAAATTACCCCATGGCAGCTTGATGTGGCGGTGCTTTGTGGGCGTGTCCTAACGCCCGCACATGTGAGCATACATTTGCAAAAGTTTTTATTGTTAAATGCTGTTTTACAAACTTTTTTTGCTATTACTTTATTTGTTTTTATTGAGAGCGTGTGAGCGTGTGTGTGCGTGTGTGTCTGTGTGCTTTTATTTTTTTTGTGGGTGGATTTTTCATGTTATCAATTTGTGACCCGCAGGTGTTGGCCTTTTTAATTAGCCTAGGTAATTGACGCAATTACAGCTGTGTGGGTCAATTTAGATAACCATATCGAGAGCAAGCATTGCGGCCAAATGAGTTTTTGGGCTTTAGGCTTTTGGCTAAGGGCCCTGTCATTAGCCATAACTTAAAAGCAGGCCAATACGCTTATGCAAGTGCTGCTATTGCCAATAGCCGTAAATTTACTGTGTGTGGCCACTATAACAATGTCCATTTTGTGGTTGCTGCATTGTGTATGCCTCTTAATCTGTCCCCCTCGCCCATTCACCCCTTCGGCCCATCAACTACACAAATTGTAAATGGAAATTGCGCGTAACGCATTTTGATTGCACTTGAGTGCCAGCATAAAAATTTCGCATTATATAAATTCTCTTAAAGTGCTGACCAGCCATAGTTGTTGTTGTTGTTGCTGTTGTTGCTGTTGTTGCTGTTACTGTAATTTCTGTAGCTATTATTGTAGTTGTAATGGGATGTCCCTACATGTGTATGCGCATAAGTGTCAGCTTATAGCGCCCTTCTTCAATTCTACCCATTCTCTCTCGGTCGCACCCTCTCTCTTTACATGTGTGCGTAAATTCTCCCATTTGCATTTGTTACTCTGCTCGTTTTTCACTCTCCCGCTGTGTCTCCCTTTCACTCAATCAGGCTGCTCTGCTTACTCGCACGTAATTGTTTTGCGCACATTTCCGTTTCCGCTGCGCTGCACTTGAATGACTTTAATTTGTGCTATTTTTATTTACAGTCTTTTGGTTTTCTCTTCTCCCGTTTTTTCAACACAAAGTTAAATAATTGAGCAATTGTGATTCTGTGTGTATGTGAATAATAAGTGCATATATATATATATATATATATAAGTTATTTAAAATTTCCATGTAATTTGCATTAATCAAAATTATTTTAAAATAAGTTTCAGCTTTTCCAGTGCGTCCTTTTATCCAAATCTCTATTGCATCAGCAGAGCTTGAATGTATGTAGAATGAAAGTTGTTTCTACTTATCAAGTATAATATTCTATATATTTTTTAAGTACTTCCATTAAAAGTTTTGTTTTAATTTCAGTGCACAGTAATTTGTTTTATGTCCTCCTTGTCTGGTTTCTTTGGGCGACCCCTATTAATTTTGTCTCTGTGTCTTTGTTCCCGATCTTTATTTATTCCATGTGCTTTACTCAGGTATTTGCTTACAGTCAGCCCCTCCTTTTATCAGTTCTTGTCGCTTGCTTGTTTGTTTATTTGCTTTCCTTTTCATTTGTTTAGTTGCAAGTCCCTAATCTGATTAATGGCTTCAGTGTTCTTATCGCTGTTTGTGCACCCTTTGGTGTAGTTTTTCGTATTGCATGCAAGTGCGAAAACAATTATTCGTCGAGTATCTTATCTATTTTATAGGGGTAAACAATATAATTGATTGTAAAAAATACGGGGTGAATAAGCCACTTCTACTGGAAAATGCAGGTTAATGTTTCTTTAGCTATAGTAAAATTGAATGAATATCTTCGAATATACTAATGTTCAACGTATAAAATTGTTACTCATTTGAATATTGCGTTGTAAACTATTTACTCATTTAAATATTGTCCTTATTTACAAATAATTACACGCAGTTTATCGTATTTTAGATTTGATGTAGCATACTTTTAATGCGTATGCGTAATTTGTTAAGTATACGCGACGTATGCCCGCTTTTAAGTGGTTTAAGCAGCTTAAAATCGTCTATTCCCACGCATACATATTTTTCAGCTTACATTTTTTTGCTGTGCGCTGTGCGTGACCTGTTTATATGTGCATGTGTCTTTGTGTGTGTGTGTGTGTGTGAGAGTGTGTGTGTGTATAATGTTTATGTGTATATTGTTGCCTGCTGCGCTGCAATGAATCCCAGCCAAGTTGTTAGCATCGAAAAAAGTAGCAAATGCAAGGAAGAACAAGGATTCAAAAAACTTGCAAGTTGCAAAAGTTTTTCAATTTAAGCCAGTCGCTGCACCACACCGCTGCTCCTCTGCCTGGCTGGCCACGCCCACAACGCCCATCTCAAGTTGCAAGCAGGGTTGTGCCGCGTAGGCGTGTCTGTCTGTGTGTGTGTCTATGTGTGTGTGCGACGCTTGTTAATTTACTACTAAAAAGTACAATGGCATTTGAATTATTTCGTGTCATTGCATGCCGTTGCCAGAGCTTACGTCTTCGTCTTGGCCTGGGGTTTGTTGAACTTGAGTCTGTGGCAAGTTGGCCGAAAGTGGCACTGGTTGTGGCTGAGGCAGTGGCGTGCTGAATTTTAATACAGCCATATAAACATATATATATATATGGAGTATAAACGTATAAACCCAGAGGACGACTGACGACGTCTTTAATTACGAACTGTATGGCCAAAAAGCGTCAACAGCTCATTAAGTTTTCACATCCACAGGCGAAAATGCTTCCAAACTATTTCACAAAATATTTAAGATGTCATTTGTTCCCGAGCGTCTGAGTGTATATGTGTGTGTGTGTGTGTGTGTGTGAGTAAAGTGAAAATGGTGGCAGTTATAATAAAAATAAAAACTTGCTATCTCCGTCTCCTTTTCTCTTTGACTCTCCTCATTTAATTCCCCCTCTTTTACTTTCTCTCACCCTCTCTCTGTCTCTCTCTCTCTCTCTCTCTCTCTCTCTCTCTCTCTCTCTCTC
>JBANCZ010000519.1:0-34306 GCA_037040025.1 Sphaerogastrella javana
GACTAAAACAAGCTATAGATATATAGATGCAGATGCAGATGTAGCTACATCTACTGCTATAGATATATAGATAGATTTGAGTTGCTTTTTGTTTTGCGACCTTATAAGGTGCAACTGATTGACTGGCCTTTGCTGTAGTCTCCCATTCTCTATAAGGCAAGCCCGTTTGCAATGTGATTATTTTATTTCGAGTGCACCAAATTTAATTGTTAACAGTTATGAAATCACTACTACACACTGTCTGCCACAGGTTGAGATACAAATGTATCTCTAAGTAACTGCCAGTGTATCTGCTGCCAGTCAGTCGAAAAGAGACAGATAAGCCAAGCACGCACATAGTTTGAACAGTTAGCCGGTTCTGCAAGCTGAGCAGCAACCATCAAGCTGATTGACTGCGCCTATCTGACTGTCCCGTCGACGCACAGCTTGCAGCGATGCGATGCGCTACAAAGTGTATCATGTCGTCGTTTTTTACGCTAATCTTATCAGTCGACAAGATGTGCAAAAGTAAAAAAAGTCCAATTATATCATTGTTTTGGTATGAAACAAAACAAAAGATAATTCATTTTTAATTGGTGTTATTAATATGCTTTTTAGTTAGTAGCTAATACAAGTAACTCGTATCTCAGAGATACATTTAATATAGATTTGCAGTTTAAGTGCTAGTTTAGTGGTAAAATTAGTTAGTTGGTATAGTTTTGCCCTCAGCGGAGAATGTCGATTTATAGCACAATCATTTCATATCATAACAAAAATAAAGCATAGATACATATTCAGAGAAGCATTGTATCTACTGGATACATTTGATGGAGTACATTTGATTCAATATTGTATCTCAGATACATTTAACGTAGACATAGTGAATTAAGTTTTAGTTTAGTAGCTCGTTAGTTGGTATAGTGTTGGTCTCATTGGATTGTTGTCATTTCAATTAACTGCAATCAAGAAGAAGAGAAGAGTTGCACATCAATTAAAAATAAAAATACACACACACACACACAGATACAGATACAAATGAAGATACACAACAGATGTGTCATGATATGAACTAAGGCTGAGTTCTTCGCACTTTTGTTTTATGAATTTTATGAAATGAATGCGCATGCAAACCCCCAACCGAAAGGCAACAGGCGACAGGCAAATGAGGCGACCCCAAGCAAAGCTGCTGTCGCCAGTTGTAACCGTAAGATACATTTGTATCTCAATGCCACACAGGCACAGACGACTAGCTGTAGCTGTAGCTGTAGTGACTCCATGTCGTCTTCGTTTTATTTAATTCGGTTTGCCGCTTGGCATCAAATTTCTGCAAGCAGCCGCAGAGACCAGCCCCATTCAGCAAACTCAGAAAACCGAAACGAATGAAATTGTTGCAGCTGCGACGAAGTGGCAGTGGCAGTGGCAGTGGCAAGCGTGTATGAGGCATGAGCTGCGCCTCACGCTGCATGCCGAGCGGCAATTTAAGTATAAAATGTCCAAATGTGGTCGCTTTTCATATCAATTGTTTATACAATTAGATGGAGATACAAGAGATGGGATGCAACTATACTACTCTTCAGCCTCCTCTCTCTCTTTTCCATTAATTCTCTTTGTCTCTGTCTCTCTCTATCTCTATCTCTCTCTCTTTCTCCCTGTCTGTCTTTCTCTGTTTCTCACTCTCTTTGTGTCTATTTTCAACACCCCTACCATTCGTCTCACTCGCTTTTTTCTCTCTTTTCTGTTTTGCTCGTTAAATGAAAGTTGCAATGTGCTACGATGCGGTGCGTGTGGTTGTAATCTATATTTAGTGATTTTACATGCGGTGCCTCAAAAGATATTTCAAATATGTGCATTAGAGTGAACCCAAAATTTACGTATACAAAAACGAGATAAATATATATATAAATTTTTGGATGTAAACGCAAGTTGAGCAAAGATTGTATATACAGTAGACCAATTCATAATTTAACCTGCCATGCATTTAACGTATCTCATATATATTCATCATACGGCTATCTTCAAAATTTGATCGTTATCTGAATTTAAATTTTCATCCGGATTGCCCTATAAACCTCAATATGTCTCTTTTGTTATTTTTTTAGTTGAACTATCATCTGACTTCTCAAATTTATCTTCTTATTTTATCTAAAAATACCCATAAGAACTATATTTCAAACACTTTGTAAATTTCCCTAAAATCTCCCACTTGGCCTCTCAGCATTTCGACTGTTTATAACATATTTGTAGGTTCGTGTACAGGTCCACTCTAAAGCAATGTCTGCTATATGTACACGAACCGGGCACAGCCCATTTTGTTAGTAAGCAATTTTCCAGATCGCTGGTGAAAATTGTAGAGATGAGATATGCTTTGTGTTTCTGATGCATTAGTTTATGAATTACGATTAGGTTTTAGTAGTAGTTAGTGCGCGCATTTGTTTACTAAACAAACTGAAACCAAATTGGAAAAACACTAAAAACCAAAAAGCGAGCAAAGCGTTAAGAAAAATAATAATGGCTTTACCTGCTTGCGGTGTTGGCACCGGTACTTGCGCCTTCTTGGTCAAATCCGAAATGGAAACGGTCTTAGTGCTCACATAGCTGATAGATTCAACCGTAGTTTCCCACTTCTGGAATGTGTTAATCGTATCGCTACGTAATGCACGCGTGGAACCCAAACGCTGCTGCGGCGTACTGGACCGCAGCGACATGGTCGAAATGGCTGAACCTAGTGAAGAGCCGCCAGGTGATTGGGAGGCCGTTGAGCACGATGAAAAGGAGGCTGATTTTCGTAATGGTGTTTTACCATTAACTTCCACTTCGTCCGATGTAACATGGGATTTTTCCCGGTGTTCCATATCATCGCAGTCCTCTGTTATAAGCAGGCTCTCCGTCTGTGTGCCCTGATCTATAAATAGCAGAGAGAAGCAAGCGATTATCAATAAGTGCATATGCTTCTAATCTTAGTCATTCTTAAATGTATCCTAATATTCAGATCGAAACGCAACACACCCGACTCGTGTGCACTTGCACATTGATTTTATTTTTGGCAATTAGCAGCTTATTTGTGAACATTTGGCGCACTTGAATGCTAGAATAAAGAAATGCGTGCACAGATTGTACCGATGTTCTGCTAATGCTAATGCTATAATATCGTGCTACAACAGGCGAAACTTGGCCTCAATTTAAATAAATTGAAATAAAATTCGAAATTTCGAAAAAACTTCTGCATTTTTCGCCATTGTTTTTGGCTCTGATGCTCATTCTGAGCGTGGTGCTAACATTGTGGCAATGTTCGCTGTCTTGGCTGTGTGGTGGCAGGGTTAGCGCGTGCCACAGCAGAAACAGCGCATATATTTCCGATATATATATCTTCACTATGGTATATTAGCCTGTATGTGTACGCATATTAAGATGGTCTGTCAACATGTATTATATAATGATCTAGGGGCTCTCTTTCTATTTCTCGTTAATAGTGATATGATATTGAGCCGTCTTAATGTTGTAGTTCTGGTTAATTAAAATACAAATAAAAAAAAAAAGATTATATAGTATAGAGTATAGAACATTTTAGTCTGGGCACAGATCGTTCAGCCGATTTGCGTAGCTTTTGCCAATATTTAGGCCATATTATTACAATACTAAACGGAATATATGTGGTAGCTATTCTACAGTAGTTCGAGCTGTGGGCGAGAATGTGGCAAAACAATTTTACGATGCGCCCAACTGCTTATAATAATAATAATAATACTATTAAAATCTTTCACTTGGCTTTTATCCATGAATATATAGTTTGACTTAAGGCGAATGTTCATTAAATCAAAAGATATATATACTATACAGAAAACATAGCTATAGGTATGCCTCTATATAACGTTGACGTTGACAAAAACACACTCATGCGGAAATATTTCATTATTTATATGAGACAAGTGCCCATTTCTTCCCAGTCCGACAAGAAATTCATTTAGTTCTATTCGACTTACTCTCTGTCTGAAATGCAATCTCAGCTGCGACGCAGTTGCTCAGATTGACATAGCACTTAGGATTAATTTATTCATAAATATAATTATTTATATATATTTCTTTTGGACTCTTTATATGCCTAAAAACACCAGACAATTATTAAAATTGTACCTTTATCGTGTACATTACTTAAATTCAAAATTGACTAATTTCGATGGATTGTATATTTCTTCTTTTAAAAGATAAAGATAGACTTCTCGTCTATATCTTAAAAGGTATTGAACTGTCGATTCCGTGCGACTGTTCGGATAGTGATTTTTGGAACAAATTTTCTATATACTAATATAGCGAACGTTCTTGCAGTTTTCAGGTTTGATTAATCGTGTGACAACTAAATTGATATATAGATACTATATATGTATAATTGAATTAAAAAATCAAAGATTTTCAATCATCTTGCTTCACATTATACTTTTTTTTTCAGGGTTTTCCATTGGCTATGCTTGAAAAAGTTTCGAGCTAGCAAAACTCTAAGGCTTTTCTTTCCAAATTTCCGCGGCTGCCAACGCTGGCAAGGAAAATATGTTAAGTAGCAAAAATCAGAAAGAAAAAGAGAAAATGAAGAATGTGTGATGACTGTGGCTGTGTTGTGTGTTGAGAGTTGAGTTCATGTTGTATTTTTAGAAAATTGCCTAATTAATTTAGAAAAACACAGAAAAAACTGCAACAACAAACCACAACAACAAAAAATCGAATGAATATGTTTGTATAGCTGCGGCATATTCATCACACAAATATTCCCATTCGTATTCATGTTTACTTACTCACTCAAACTTTCTCTCTGTTTCTCTATTCCTCTCTCTCTCTATATCTGTATAGCTATATATATGTGTCTCTCTTGTGGATTTATCTATTCATTCCGTGGACATTTTGAAAACGCGTGGCAATAAAAATCGAGGCAAAAAGTTTCTTTAGCCGCAGGACGTATATCATTTAACGAAAACAAAAAAAAAAAAAAAAAAAAAACTGGGAAAATAATTGAAAATACCGCACAGATGTGAGAATATGACAATATCTCTTAGCCAAATATAAGTACAATACTCGACTACCGACAAATGTAAGCGTTTTACAATTTTCGATAGTTTTTGCACATTTTGTTCATAATACTAAATAGATATGCTGCATTTTGGCAGTGTACGAATAAATCATTTGAAAGAGACAATTAAATGGTAACCGTCACCCTGTACTAAGTGCCGCAACATTCATAGAACATGATTCAGACACAGATATCTCTCATCCAAGGGAGATTAAAGCGCCCCTCGCCAAGGTAGGTACCCACTAATGATTCGATTGACACCTTGGCAGGCCCCAAACGTAAACCCCCACGCGCAAATCAGAAAACTGTGTCATGCGAAAATGTTTTTCAAATCAGATCGAAAATGGCTATAAATAAATGAACAAACCGAAGCACTCTCTCAGGCAGGTATTGGTCAGTGTCAAGGACTTGGGCTACAAAAAAAAATGACGAAATTTTGGACTAGATTTTTTACTGTCAGCCTATACAGTGGGCTAGACCGACTATACTTTAGGCTCTGAGGCCTATTGTTTATGTCTGAATTCTTGTACTTGGCCAAAAACAAAAAAGAAGAAAAGAAAAACCGAAAATCAACCCAAAATATTGCACAGTGCCTTTCATTTTGGCTTCGTTTTGCGCCTTTGGCGTTTTTCTTGGCAAGCACACACAAAACTTTGAAAATTTGTAGAAAAATAGATAAATAAACATTGTTGAAATTCAAATAAATCGTTTTATGAGTAGCACAAAACACAACAATAACAACCAGAACAACAGCAACAATAACAACACCGTCATATTCTGTTCAGTCGGTCAGTTTAAACACCCACACATCCACATGGCCCCACACATTTTCTCCCAGCAAACAAACATTTGTTTTAGCCCAATTTTTTCGAACGAAATATATAGTATTTTGAAAGCTGTTCTGCTTTATTTCGCGACAAGATGTTGTTTTAGAAAACACTCGTCTCCGTGCCTATTTTTCATTATAAAATAAAAAAGTCCGAACATCTGGCCAGCTGCTAATTGGGTGACCTAATTTTGAAAGGTTTCTTATAACATTATGACCAGCAGCTGTACCATACACCAAACAGAATGCAGCGGAACCTTGCCAAAAAAAAAAAGACATCATCATCATTTAGAAATAATTTGCATTGCAAATTGACATTGGAAAATGCCAAGAATTATTTAATTAGCCTTTAAAATTTATTTGTATTGTCAGGTTAGATTTTGTGCAAAATTTTGACTGTGTATCACAAAGAAAACCCCTTCAACTAAACTAATGTACGATCGCCTGATTTTAATATAATAACCTATATGTCAAAAACTAAAAGATAAAAAATATTAAATGAGCAATGTTAACTATATAACGCCCCAAATTAATTAAACACAGGGTCCTTGCTGTAAGGCACCAACCCTACTATTTGGCATACCGTTTAATAATTTTTCAAACTGATTTAACCAAAGTGTTTACCATATATACTATCTAAATACTGGTTATCTAAGAGCACTGTATACACTAAATATTTTGCGCATTATTCACACATATTTTGTTAATCTTATAATTCCTTGCATAAATCTCTTCCACATTTATATGCTATGCTTGTCATACTTTAAGAAAAAAAAAAACCATGTATATGTATTACATTCTCAATACTTTTCCTCACTTGACGTATAAACAATCGTATGTGTATATACTGTATGTTTATTCTACATCTGTACATATTCATAATTCATGCTAACTGAAAGCACTTGCAACAATATGTTCAAATTAATAATAAATACTTCGATTTGAAATTGAAACCTTGAGCATTTTTATATAAACAAAGCAAAAATTTGAATAATGAATTGCCATTCGCGAATTGTTTATGCCATTCATCTAGTTTTAACTGAAAATTCTAAAATTGAAATGATCAGAACGATCAGTTGGCGCCATCTAGTGTTTAGAATACAAACGATAGCTTTCGCAAGCTTTTTCGAAATTGTCGCATACGCTCTTCAATAGATGGCGCCAGCAAAAAGAAAAGACAACGCGATGATTCACATTATTATCTGAATATTTCGACCATTCAATTCAAACATACGTATATAGAAATCGTTTTTCAAATAGTTTTTTTTTATTATGATTTTTCGAAAAGAACACAAGTAATACTATAGTCCCTCGGTTACTGCAAAGAACTAAGTCGAGGGGTTGCAAAATAGTTTTGCGGATCCTTACGCAGGACTCGTACATTGAGATGAAACAAATTAACGAATATTAGAGACACGCACACACAAAAATAAAACGTATTTCGCATTAAACAAATCATAAATAAATACAAATACAAATATAAATAAATAATGTATATTAATATAGATGTAGACGTAGCCTTAATATCTAAATCCACGATTTGTGCTCGAAACGTGCAAATTTCCTGTGGTACTGGCGGCGCCCAGCGGATTCATGGCGGTACAAACGTAGCTGCCATTGTCGTCTGCAATGAATCAAGAGAGGATTACGGATTACGGCTCCCTGTTTACGGATTGCGGACTACGGATGGCGGATTACGTACCCGGATATGCCTGGGGCAACGTGAGACGACAGACACCGTTCCGGTATTCAATGACATGACGTTGACTGCTGCTCGGCTCCAAGTGACCACCGTTGTGGCTCCAGTTGACCTGCGGCTGCGGATGCGCCTGGACAATGCACTCGAAACGGGCGGTTCCGCCTACGCCCACCGCAATATCCTTCAGGGGCTGTACACAGACAGATATGCGATTACTTTACGCTTTGCTTTTGGGCAAAGGAAGTCAGTTTAATGACTTCTTCCCCTGCACCTACTTCTCCGCTCTCAGTCTAGCTTACCGTTATAAATAATGGCTGCCTTTGTGCCTGCTCATCGCGACTCAAATGGGCATTGACGGGCTCCGTATTGGGCAATTCCGGCACTAATCACAGCGAAGAGAGAGAGAGAGACCATTAGAATGCTGCAGCTTCATTTTCAGAGCAAGGAGTAGCGTCCATTAGTGGGATTAACACACAGAACTCAATGCAAAAAAGCGCAGTCATGCAGGGAGCTTCGTACTTTAGTTATTTTTTTAGTATGACGTTTATTTTTGTTGATTTTGTTGGTATTTTGATGCACTTTAAACATACACGACACAAAACGTTAAAACGTACAAGCAACATGCAAGTCTTAAATAGTATAAAGTAAATTGCAAAGCGAGCAAACTCAAACGGAAGTTAGCATGCCGTGCTTAGTCTAAATTTGTCTAAGGGTTAACAGCGTTTCGCGATATTAAGTATACGCAGCGTTTTAATGCGGCATATTATATGAGAGCAGTGATTACAACGACAAGATATAAGCGCAAAACTAGTCCTAAACTATGTACTATGTATTATGAGTGTTGACAACATCGAGAGAGTCAGAGCCAAAAGAGAGAGACAGTGCAAGCAATTGCTTGCCTATCCGCTCTCTAGCAATACCTGTGCACACCGTCTGCTCGGGCAAACGCGGCGCCTGGGCATGCAGGCGATCGAGGTGAATGTCGAGCGAATGACTGCTCGGCAGACTGTAGCGTTTGTGGGCGTTGATGTAGGGAGGCGCCGCCCCCATTGAACCCTTCACACGGTTGAAGGTGGTGCGACGCAATGTCTCGTTGTCAGAACTATAGCCGGGCGTAGTGGTACGCCTATTCATGGGCGCGTTGCTGTTGTTGGTAGTAGTACGCTCATGTTGAACCGGTATTACCAGATCGCTGCCAGCGGCCAGCTTAAGCGGATACGGTGATCGGCGACCCACGCTACGTTGATCCTGGCTATTCCACTGGCTGCTTACGAACTTGTGGCCCTCGCCAGGAAAGAGTATACCGAATTCGTAGCCGAAATCATATTTGAAATAGATTAAACCGGTATTGGGATCGACGCATTTGGTGCCTGATAAGTTACGCAATAGGATTTTGCAGCGTTTTTTTTTGTATTTTGTTTTGGAAGAGGTTTAGACATAAAACTTAGGATTAACATATACCAAAAATCGAATAAGGGGGGTTAGTTTGATGCACTTAACGCAATTCTCAAATTTTCAATATCCAATCTCAAATTTGTACCAATTCAAATAATAAACAATTGTTTCATACATGTTCTCAATTTTGGTAAATGTCTAGTATAAAACTGTGACAGATTCTTGTTATATTTTATAGGTTTTTAGGCGATAATTATACCTATAAGATATTTTCGTAATCACTTAAAACAAAAATCTAAATGATCTCGAAGTGTAGAATTATTGCGAGGGATAAACTGCATTAGTTTTTAAGAACAGAGGTCTCTAAACTAGACAATTACACAAAAGTGAAACATGATATATAACATATGCTTGCTGAAGGATGGTTATTAGTTCGATGCACTTAACATAATATTTTCAATTGTCAATGTCCAATATTAAATGGTTCAATTTCAATTTCAAAAAAAATATAAACACAAATTTTGTACAGATTTTTCTCAATTTTTTCGGAGTTTTCTTGCGGTTTCTACGTTTTACTTAGCTGCTTGGATTTATAAATTTATAGACGTACGGACTTACCGTATTGTGAGACACGCGATTCATCCCTATAG
The DNA here is from genome assembly GCA_037040025.1 of Sphaerogastrella javana. Classification (NCBI taxonomy): domain Eukaryota; kingdom Metazoa; phylum Arthropoda; class Insecta; order Diptera; family Drosophilidae; genus Sphaerogastrella; species Sphaerogastrella javana. The sequence continues at coordinate 9,606 of JBANCZ010000519.1, forward strand.
GCCTGTGGTTGATTACTGCCCTCACTGGGTGCACGACGGAAGCCCGGACGGACACCCAAATCGGACACATCACGGCTGACATCGTCGATAAATTGATGTGATTTCTGTAGAAATGTGGAGCCCATACGCTTGCCCTGCGTCTCCGCCTGCTGCTGCATTGTGCTGTAACCATATCGCGGCAAAGTACCACCTCGGAGAAGATGTTGCTGATCGGATTGATCCTGGCCATACTGTTGCTGCTGCTGTTGCAGTTGCTGGTGCCGCATGCTGCTGTTGCGATTAAGTGATTGGGTGCGATGCTGTGTAGTAACCGTACTGCCACCACGCTGCTCCTTACGCAGTGTATTTACATCCACATGTATTTTTTGGGGCATCTCTGGGCCACGATCAAATTCCATGGGCGACAGCACCCGCTCATAGCTGCGCGGCAAACTACAGGAGCGGCTGCCTGACTGAGGAGCGGCAACACGACGATAGCCCTTGGTTAAACCATCGCCATGGGGTGACCATAAGGGCTGTATGCGCACACCCTCCACTTCGCTCTCGTAGTCACTTTCACGGAACTCGCCTGGTATGAACCTAGTGGGAGTGGCTGGCGGTGGCAAATGTGTGGGCGTACGTCTTCCTGCTGGGCTTACGGTATACGGAAAAGGCTCCAGTGGCAACTGCTGCTGCTGCTGTGGCTGATCAAAGTGTATGGTGCGTCGCGTCTGTTGCATGTTGACCACGCGCTGCGAGCTCTCAGTAGATTCGTGCATTTGCATGACATTCTTTGTTTCATGCGCCACCTTTGCCATGTGAAGTGGGGCGCCAGCTACCGCATTGTAGTACATGGTGGGACGCACAGTGGGCTGTCCCTGTTGTTGCTGTGTGGCAGCTATAAATTTGGCTGCCACAGGCTTCGGCTTAAAGAGCTGAGGCTGCGGCTGTGGTTGTTGCTGCGACTTGAATTGCCTGGAAGCGTTTGTTGAGCTGCTGCTCTCGGTTTTAATTTCATGGCGTATCTCTCTGCCGATAGGTTCAAACTTGGGACGCATCTCCGCCGGCATAGGTTCAAATTCCATGGGAGACGGTGTCACGACCACCACCGGAGACTTGTGTCCGTTTGCGATATTGGTGCGCGGTGTCGGTGTAGGCGGAAATACGACACGATAACCCTTGATCTCCGTATCGGATTCATTGGCACGCGACACCGAACGGAAACGCTCATCCACCTCGCTGCTGTAGTCACTGAACTCGGCGGCTGTGGGCGTCTTACGTTGGGCCGGCACTGGACTAGGATGTGTAACTAATGGCGTTCCCGAAGACACAAACGAGGAGGTGTACTTGTGTTCTTGTTGCTGGGTGCCAAAAGGCGTTCCTGTGGTGCTGGAACTGAACTTACTCTCCTGATGATGAGTCGTGTTGCTGCTAGACGCACTGTACTTGTAGTTCTGCGAACGAAGAAGAGGATCAGTAATTAGTAAGAGCAGTAGAATATCAGAGGTACACAGAGTTACATTTGAGGGAGAATAGTTAAAAGACGTTCAACGGTTAAGAGTATTTAAGGGAGGATATGGATGACAGTCAAAAACAGGATGAACATAAAAATAGATTAAAGAACAAGTATGGATAGTTAAGGGGTTAACGGAAAGTACAAAAAAGAAAAACAGGCATTATACAACTTAATTATCAATTTCAACAACAACAAGACAAAAATATGGCGATGGAGGCAATGGAATACATGACTGGCGCAAGCGGTAGCTATGAGCACAGGTTAGATAAGGACAATAAGTATACACATATTGCAGAAGGGAAATCGCAAGCGGAAAGGGCAGGCGCTGTGCCCATTTCCAGTGCCACACAAAAACAACACAGATAGTAAGAGTGTGCAAACTATGCGAACCTTCGCCTCCTGGCTAGAACTGCTCTGTGGTGGCTCGGCTGTAAAGTACAGCTGCGCTGGTGGCTCTGGGTGCAGCTTAGTCTGCTGAGGAGCAGCTCCAGTTGTGATGTGGCTGCTTGAAGATTTCGTCTCATAGAAGCTGCTGCTTGTCTGCTCACACTTGCGATAGCTAGAATGCTCCTCAGTATCAGCAGCATAGCCACTCGACTTGAATGAGCTCTCCATGGCCTGCGCTTGGCGTCTTGGCTCATCAGACTCGCTACCGCTGTACTTGTAGCGATCGCTCTCATAGTCGCTCTCATAGAACGCCTCCTTGGTAGGCGCCAGACGACTCGGTAGCACAGGCGGCGGAGGACGATAGCCTAAGTTGCCATTAGATTTGGCTGGCGAAACCTGATCTTGCTGTTTGGGCGCAAAGCAAATCTCGGGTGGCGTGCCTGGCTCAAGCTCTATGTTGACTACACGGGTAACTGGAGCTGGAGCAGGCGCAGCAGCTGTAGCAGTTGGAGTTATAGTTTTCGCCACCTGCTGTACCAGGAAGGGCGCATTTAGCTCTTTGGTGGGCGTTGGCGCACTCAGCTTTGCCTGACTTGTCAGTTCCGTCTTCTGTTCCGTCTTGTGATCCACTTCGCTGTTGTAGCCACTGACACCGCTAGGTGTCCATAGCTTACTCATAGCCACACCCTCTGCGGATGGTTTGGGCGAGGGCGAACGCGTGTTCTGCTGCGCGGGCGTCGCCAGTACTGCTGCCGGGCGCACAATTGGCTGACCATATTCCACTTTAACCTCTTTGGTCGTAGTCGTCTCATGCTGCACAGTCTGCAACGGTAATGGAAAGACCGGTACCCCACCCTGCGGTGGCGTCTCCTTGGGCTGCACCTCTGCCAATATCTTAATCTTCTCCTGGATGAGCGGCTGCTTCGGTTGCTGCTGCTCCGTTTTGGGCGTATAACAGATCTCTGGTGGTGCACCTGGTATGAGATTCATGCTGCGCAGTTCTTCAGCTAAGCTCTGCGCCTGGGGCTGGCGCACCATTGTCTCCAGCGGCTTTAATGGCAGCGGCTTGGGTCGCTGAGTCACCGTTTGTTCATCGATCTTCTTGAAGAACTCAAAAGACGAGGACGTGGTCTTGTGTTCACTCTTGCTGCTCTCATAACGCGTGTTATAAAGCAACTGAGGTTGTTGCACGGGTTGCACGAGATCCACTGGTTGCACTGGCTGCACTATTGGCGGTACCTGCCCAAAGGAAGTGGCCATCACGGGTGTACAGGGCTTGGGTGGTACTTGTGGTGGGGTTTGTGTCGCACCAGTTCGAAAACTGGCGGTGCTGCTATAGCTGTTGGCATTGTGTGTATTATTTTGATCCATGCTGGCAGTGTTGATGTGAGAATTGTTGGTGGTGGTGTTGTTCGCAATGGGTGTTGTCTTTGGATGTTGTTTGGTGGCCGCGCTGAGTTCGTCGGGCAGATCGAGATAGTTCGACTTATGTTCTAGACGCATCGTTGCCTCGGTAGTGCAACGATGCTCAGTGATTACCTTCGACTCGGAGAGGCCATGCAGATCATTGGCAGTGGTTGTGTCGCTACTATGGATCTCATATGACTGTGGCTCGACCTATACCACCCCAGGATGAGTACAAATATGAGTGTATGTATGTGTATAAGAGAGGCAAAGCGAAACGAAACGGAACGAAACGAAACGACGTCGAATATCATCATGAGAGAAGAAAATGCACAATAAATGTTTATTATAAATTAAATGTGTGTATATAAATATATATAATAAATCATGTCAAGAACGTAACAAAAAATATCAGAAATATATAGTATATATAACTAAAATGGTAGGGAGAGTATAGAGCACATAACCAAATAGAGAGTTGGGTATAGATTGGGGTAGAAATAATGTTTAAAGTAAATACAATATCGAATAGGATAAAGCACTGTAGTAAGTCTTTTGAAAGCTCTACAACACTGTAGACTAGTTAAATTAAATATTAAGCACATGCAGACTTACTTCAGTTTTGAATTCACTAGCAGCATCTGTTGATGGCGCATCATAGATAATGGTCTTGACCACCTCCTGCATTCGTTCCGGCGATGGCTCCAATATGGCACAATCCGCAATGCTCTTGGCTTCCCCGCCTGCATTTGTTGCCTTCACCATGTACTTTCCAGAGTCGCTAGTTTGGGCTGGAATCGAAAATACAGTTAGTTCTTAGACAGTCCCTGCGATGAGTTAGCTTACCTCGCTCTATGATCAACTTGTAGCTATTGCCCTGCGCCAACAAGCGATGCTCAGAGATGCCTGCCTGTTGTATGGGCTTGTCGTCCTTTAGCCAGCTAACAGTGGGCTCTGGCAATCCTGTGACCTCCACTTCCATAATCAATTTCTCGCCTTTCTTGCTAACTTGCGCCTGCAAACGTCGTCCAAAGACTGGCGGAAAGATGGTCTCTATTTGAAAGAAAGTAGGCAGCATTTAGAATCAACAGAAGAAAAACATGTGTGTGCTGCCACAACCCACTTTCAATCAGTAAAACAAAATAGAAAACCACATCAGACGAACCACAATAGAGAGTGGAGAAGGCATAATTCATGTCAGTGCTAGAGATGGCCGAAATAATTTACTTGCACAGCCGTTGCAAATGATCAGCCATAATGAGTAATTCGTGTAGACAGGCGGCAGTAAAAATAATTTGAAAAATATTATAAATGCTTTAACAGAGACCGATCTCATAGATCTGCTCTGGGGTTAGACATACACCACACACAGACGACACAAAATCGGCAAGTTCATTAGGCAAACTTGTGTTCTCGTTCAGCATTTACACAATTATTGCTCATTTTTCAAAAACAACAACTACAACAACAAATAAATCTCTAAATATTTATAATACAAATTCGACAAAACTTTTGCATTTTCCTAGCACCCCAAACAAAAAAGTTCGTATCTCGTATAAACAAAAACTGCCAACGCCACTAAAAACTCATCAATATGCGAACTGGTCGCTGGGAACTGGGGTTGGAGAGGCATTGACGTTTAAAGATCTATTGACGCCCCCGACAATGACACTTTAATGCCTTCAACTGATTGATGTGGCGCACAGACAAACGCATGAATAGAGGGACATACGAAGGGATGAATGGGTTAGGTAAATAGAAATGTTGACACACGATATGTACCATATGTGTATGGCCTAGTTATTATGTTTCACGATATGTATTAGCTCATTATTACAGTGAAATTCATACGAAATACAGCATAGAGCATTTATAGACTGTATTAGCAGTACGAGTGTTACTCTACAGTGAGTTTCTCGAGTATTCGTGTAGAACATGAACATAATATAAATATTATCATAATACAGCCTGTATAAGCAAACTATCCAAAGATCTACCCGAATATAAGTTAACATTACACAACTGTTACCGTTAAAGGTGAGCTACCATTACTCTTAATATTCACGCTGAATATATATAATTTTACAAATATTTACTGAACTTACTTTTTACCACTAGATCCGCTGTGCTCGTCGACTGACCCACTGGATTAGAGGCTGTCACCGCGTATCGTCCCGCATCACCCACACCTACCTCTTTGAGTTCGATGGTGACGCGATTACACTTGTTTGATATTTTGGTGTGTGCATTGTCAAACAGTTGACCGCCATTCTTCTCGACCTTGATCTCTGGTGAAGGGTAGCCATCATAGATAGCCTCCATGCTCACATTAGCGCCTTGATCCACGATTTTGCCAGTGAGGGGTGTGGTGAATCTCGGGGCAATCTCCTTCCGTAGACGCGTCGGTGAATCCGGCATGGTAAGGGCAGGCAGAGATCCGGTTGCGCCGCCATTGGCAGACTGTACGAGCGTAATTGATTTCTGTTGTACGCTGGGGCTGCTCATCTCCTTTGTCTTGTGAAGCTCCTGGTAGTGATGGCTCTCGCTGATCTCTGGACGCTGTTGCCCAAGCTGTTTTAGGGATTGATCGATGTGTGCGGACGAGTGGTGCACCTCGGTTTGTGGCACATTGCCCTCATACGAATTGATCTGCGACGTGGAGGTGGTTGTGAACGTTTGTTTTTTAATGGTCACACGCGAAGATTCCGTATTGTGCTCCTGAGTTACAGTCTGTACATCACTCGAGGCAGGCAAACCACTGCCAATGATGTTGAGAAAGGCCACACAGGTTGCCTTGCCCGCCTCATTCTCGGCCACACAGCTAATTTTACCGACAGCATCATGGGTTAGCTTCTGTACAGTTAGCACCTGTCGCTCTCCACTGGTGGACACCAGGAAATTGTGGCCATGCACAGGCTGATCATTGAAGTACCAGTGCACCTTGGGTGTTGGCTTACCCAACACAATGCACTCGAACTTGACGACATCATCGACGTGACCCTGCTTGTCGCTAAAAAGCTCTTTGAACTCGGGGCACAGCTGACGCTCTACAATCTCCACGGAGGATTGACTGCCGCGTCGATGCTCGGGAGCATTAACAGACTTGACAATCAGATGCGAAAAGCACTTGGCTTCACCCGCATTGTTCGAGACCTTGACCGTATAGACGCCCTTGTCCTCGACATTCACATTGTTTAGTACCAGCTTAAAGATGCCGGTTTCTGGAACGGATTGTGCGGTAACACGTTCGTTCAACTGCAACTCCTTATTGGTAAGATACCACTGTGCACGCAACGGTTGGTCTCCACTCGCCTGCACCTCGAGCACCACCTGCTCCCCTTCATCGGCCAGCACATCGGACAGCAACCGCTCGAACTTGGGTTGCGCCTCCTTTGGCAGCGATTGGCGCTCCGCTTGTGCGCGTGTTGCTGGCTCTGACATGTTTAATGGTGTTACTTTCAGCTCGCAACTGCTTGATGTTTCACCCGCTGAATTTATGGCCACCACCTTATAGTGGCCCGCATCCTCCTGGTAGACCTCCTGTATAAACAGAGAGCAGCGATCGCCCTGGAACAGTAACTGCACATCGGCTGATTCCTTGACAGGTCGCTCATTGTGATACCAAATGACCTCCGGCTCAGGCTGACCCACAATCACACAGTCTAGACGCACAGGTTTACCCTCGAATATGGAGACATCCTTAAGCGGCATATGGACAGCCGGCCTGATCGGTTCGATATCGCTGGCCATTTCAGAATCGGATGTCTCGTTTGGCAGACGACCCTTGACGATGATGTTGCAACTGGTGTACGCCTCGCCCGCTAGATTTTTCGCACTCAACACGTAAGATCCGGCGTCGTTCGGATAGGCTTGCGGTATTATGAACGTAACGCGACCGCCGATTTCATACTGAAAAAAGCAGAAAGAAAATTTCGAAAATTTTGACATCGTCTATATGTACTATGTGTTCATATGAATTTTGTAAATTCACCATGTGGGGAATTTCTTTATGAGTAGCGCGCGAGGTCGTGTTGTATTTTCGTCTAATGCTTTTCAATTTGTGCCAGTTTTTTGCAATTGATTTTTCTTCTTTTTTACACTTAAAAACCCCAAACTTATTTATGTTGTGTTGTTCTGTTCTGTTCTGTTGTGGCCACGGATGAGCGCATCCGGCGCGTCGGAAAAACAATTTTCTACAGCCCCAGCCCAATGTTTATTTTCCATTCGAGTAAAACTAACTGCATGGCACTCGGCGCACTTGGTAATCTGTGCTCGGTCTTTTGTTGTTTCCCCTTAAATTACAGGAAGCAGTTGCTACAGGTGTTGTTTCCATAGCACTATAGACAATGGCTACAATAATTGCACAATTGTCTGGAATTAAGCATTTAATTGTACAATCAATGCAAAGAGATCATGAGCTCATGTTCGAGTTTGTCAAAGGAAAGATATTAAATACACGGGGGCGGTGTCTGTGGGGTGCTTGTGATACGGAGGGGCATCAGGCAATGAAATCATTTTGCATGATGCCAAAAACGTTTTGCCATTCTACAGAAATTAAAAATTAAATCATTTGAATTATAAACATATACTAGATGTAGTAGGCCATAGAAAAGTGTCTGTATATGATACAACAGAAAGTACAGTGAGGCATAACAACTCAGCGCCAGAACACAGGCATTAGCTACAACCCGTCCATGTAAAGGAGTAATCACTGTACTACTACAGTGCAGCTATGTGCTGAAAAACGGCGCCCACAATAAACAAATTGTCTGACAGCGCCCACGATGAGCCAGACCCCGCATGTTTCGCACAACCGCTGATCACCAACGCATCGAGTGCCCCACTCCGACTAACCCCTGAGCCCATCCGTATGCTGCGGTATACTGATGACGCTGACTGTGGTGAATTCAATTTGCTATGGCTGCCCCACGGCTCGTTGCGGCTCAACTGCAGCTGCAACAGCTATACAAATATATATGATTATACAGCTATAACAGCCTAAAAGTATAGAAAACTGACAGCAGATTTTTCCGACTGTAATTTATAATGTACAAATTGCACACTGTAGTCTAGTGTAATGGCTTTTCTTCTTTTATTTAATTTGTATGTCGCATCGGCGTATTTTTAAAGCGTGTTCGCCTTGAATACCCATATTGCGTGCTTTTATTCCGTTTATATCTATACAAAACACCACAGAACTAATGAAGCTAATGATTTAGATCTCTCGGAGCCTCCAACTCTGACAGCATGTGTTGTAGGCCCCTTTTGAATTAGCCCCTATTAAACAGCCCCTCCCTTCCTATAACCAATGATATACCCACCCTCTGAACTATTCCAACCTTTCTCCCACCAATGATATACCCTCTCCAATTCTCTAACACTTTGTCTGCCATGCTGACGTCAACCAATCAAAGCGTAAAAACAATAAAATCAAAATAAATAAAATATAATTAAACATGTTCATTGAATACGATTTTCTTGCGGCGATTTTTTTTTTGGAATTATACGCAGCACTGCGCCGCCCCCAGAGGCACAGACTACGCCCACACACGCGCAGCAGCCACAAGTAAATTTTTTGATCTTACTATTCCAGCAAAAGTTTGTTTATATAGAAACATATACATAAAATATCTAAGCATATATATTATATATATATAAACGATAGATCGCGATCCAAATTTTGCATATTTTTGGCAAATTGGAAAATATATATATATTCAGTGCTATGCCAAAAGCAACTTTTGTATATTTACTCGATAAGTATTGAAAAAAGCTAATTGAATGGCAAGAGCCGGCATTCCTTAGAGAGAGCAAAGACATTAGAATAGAATGACTGAAGTCAAATCTATAGAGATATTGTAATTCAATAAAGTTAATTTAAACATTCAAGATTTCTCGTCCAGACATCTACTGCCAGTGGTATTTTTTACCAAATTCCCAAAGTACTAAACTGGAAAAGTCGTTCAAAATCGCTTGATATAAGGTCAAAATCTATTTGTGTGTAACAGGCACGAGGATTTTTTTCCTATACTGCCAGGCTCCGTCCCTACTGTTACATATCTTCTTTTATTAAATTTTCCCTATTCCCAAACTCCCGGAAATTTGCAAATTTCTGTCTGCCACTGTACAACTTAGTGTATATATTCCCACTTACCTTCAAATCGCGCGGTAAAAATGGTTTGCCGTTATGCAGCCAGGAGATTTCTGGGCGTGGGATGCCCGTGACAATGGCCTCCAGTTTCATTTTTTGGCCTACACGTGCCATGGCGTTCTGTAGAGGCACCTTGAAGCAGGGCAGCTCAGTGGGTTCCAACGCTGTTTCGGAATTACGATTAGTGATGAACGATAACTTTAAAAATACTTTAAAACTTACGTTCCACAATCAAACTAGCCGAGCAGTGCTCGATGCCAGCGGGATTCGAGGCGCTGCAAGTGTAGACTGCGTCGTCCTCGAGGAACACCTCATCGAAACGCAACATGGCCTCACCATTGTTATAGCTGATGACGTAATCAGGCGAATCATCGATACATTTATCGTTCTTGAACCACTGCACTGTAGGCAATGGCACACCGCTGACTACACAGTGGAACCGAAACGAGCTGCCCTCGGTGGCTTTGCCGCTTTCCAGGAAGCGCAAAATGCGGGGCGGCACAAGCTGCAGCTCGGCGGCATTCTCACGCACAGCTAGCGTAGCATTGGTGTCACAAGTGCCCACAAGATTGGAGGCACGGCAGCTGAAACGCGCCGAGTCGGCGGCAAAAGTCTCCTCAATGACCAAGCGGCAGATGCCCTGGTCAAAACTGGTCTTGTAGTCAGCATTGCTCTGTATGCCAATGCCATCCTTGAACCACTCGATGCTTGGCTCTGGCGTGCCTGTTACCTCACATTCGAAAACAAAGCGATCCCCTTCGCGTGTCACTGCGTCCTTCAGCGGCCGCACGAAATGAGGCGAGGCATAGCGCAGCTCAGTGAAGACTTGATTGACCTGTATATCCTTGCGAATATTTTCGGTGACCGTGCGCTGCTGCTCCAGCTGATCGCGCAGCGTTTGGAGGCGTGTGATCTCATCGCGCTGTATGCGTGCCTGCTCCTCGCGTTGCTGCCGAGACTCCGACTCGCGCTTTTCGCGTAATTCCTCCTCGCGCTTTATTCTGATCTCCTCCTCACGTCTCAGTCGGATCTCCTCCTCCTGACGTTTACTTTGCAGACGTGCCTCCTCATCGCGCAGTGCTTGCAGTCGCAGCTCCTCCTCGCGTTTGGCTATATCACGCAAAGTCTGTATGCGTTGTTCTTCCTCGCGCGCGGCCTGTTCTCGTGCCGCCTGCTCCTTGGCCGTCTGTTCACGCACTGCCTGCAGACGAGCCTCTTCCTCGCGCACTGCCTGTTCACGCAGGGCCAGCTGCCTAGCAGCCAGCTCACGTTGGGCCTGATCTATGGCTGCCTGTTGGCGCTGCGACTCCAGGCGGGTTTGCTCCTCGCGCAGCAAACGTTCTTTCGCCTCGGCCTCTCGCTGCGACTGCTCGCGTTCGGCTTGATCACGTGCCTCACGCTCGCGCTGCTCTCGCTGACGTTCCTCCTGCTTGAGCCGCTCCACCACTATATTTATGTCCATTTTGAGCTTGATAAAAGACTGAAAGATGTTCATCACATCATTGTACAGTGTGGACACTTTCGTCATATCATGGGCACATTGCGAGGCATTGTCTAGTTTGGTGCGTAGCGCTGACTCGCGGTTGGTCACATACTTCTCAATGTCATTGACCAGATTGGAAGCCTCAACGGGATCCCGTAGATAGGGCACCTTGTTGGAGACGCTATTATAGAAGTAGCTTATCTCACGGTACTCCGCATCGATCTGAACATAGTACAATGGATTAGAGTCTGATATGTTTAATCACTGGGCTTAAATTACCTTTTCGACCACTTCAAAGAATTCGTTGGCCTGATTAAGGCTCTTTCGTTTCTGCTTCACTTGCTCCTTGAAGCTCTGCCATTTATCGTGGAGTTTGCGCAGCTCATCTCGTACATAGGACTCGCTCTCCGGATTACTAATCAGCAGATGCTGACTGGTCGAGCTTGTGAACTTCTCGATGCGCTTCTCGAGCAGCTAGAAGGGAAAAAGACAAAACGTTAAGAATCTACCAAAATTATATACGTCGATGCTATATGCAAGTGTATCCAAAAACAAACATAAAGAGTCTCTGTATAGCCATAAAAATAAGAACGTCAAAAGCAATTTATAACAGCAACAAATGCGCGGGCTAAAAGCAGCGAGTGCAACCGAGTGGGGCAAGCCAAAACTGAGCGCTGTATCTATAGCTATAACTATATCGTACGTTGTGTATCTGTATCTGTATCTGTATCTTGCGCGTTGTATCTGTATCTTTCGCAGTGTATCTGTAGCTGTATCTGCCCAAAGTTTTAATTACAAACTAACGACAGCTGCCGCTGTCCGTTCAACGCTGACAGCGACACAACATTGGGGGGAAAAGCTGCATTTCAATTTCAATTTGTACTTATTTTTATGAGTTGCCGCCGCAAAAGAAAATGTCTCAACGCTTTTTGGAAATTTGATGAATGTGCCGGGGCTGCGTTGTCGTCTGTTGCATGTTCGAGTTGCTGACCACCCAACGGGGCACAGTCACACATGCAATGTGTGTGCGTGTGTGTACGTGTGTGTATCTGTGTGTGAAGATAAATCACAGCGCATGGAAGAGATATGAAATCGACACGATTCTTTAAAACACTCATTGATTGCTCCAGAGGGTTTAAAATTAAATTACAAAATAACAAAAACTATAAACCATACTGTATTTATACATATATATATATATATAAAGCATAGAAAAACGATTATAGATCTTATATCTTGAAATGCGCGTACTATTTAAACTATGTCTACCTCGATCGTATGCGCCGTTTGGCCCCAGCGTCGCTGATGATGCGTTGATTTCAGCCATGGAGGCATTGAACACTAGAAATCATTAGAGAATTACAACAAGACACGATAGTTGTGCACTTAAATATAGTCGAAAGCAACTCCAAATATTCAATATTCGGAATTTTAAATCTATCTATCTAGATATTTGCGTTGAATCAAAGCTCTGCCAGATTAAACACTTAATAGACACGGAATATACAGACACTCGATCGTGGGGTCACTCACCTCTATGGTACGTTCAAAGTACTCGAACGCCAGCGATGTGGTCTTGGCAGCAGCAAGACTATCAACACTCTGCCCATTAATATCGTGCAATTGTTTGCTGACGCTGTCCAGACTCCGATCGATATCATCCAGATCGTTGCGAAATTGTTCAATCTTCTCGAGACGCTCCAGCGTCGACATTCTGGCACTGCTGTTCGCTTCGAAGTAAATGCGCAGATTTTCCAATAGCTTCAGTATGCAATCCGTGTCAATTTCGCGTGCGCCCGGCGGCTCTAGGACGCGCACCCGATCGATCAGTAGTTCGGATTGTGTGATTAACGATCTAAATTTATCCATGCAGTGTTCGCGGAATTTCTCATGCTCGGCTATAGTGCGCTCCACACTCATCGTATCTGATGCCGCCGCCTGTTGTTGTTTCACAAAATATTGCTCGATCTCGCGCCTTAGTTGCACACAATTCTCGAGGAACTGCAGCATGCTCTCGATGAGCGTACGATAATCGTACTTGATGCCGTCCAGTTTGGCCTTCAGCATGCGCAAATTGTTAATCACCTGCTCGATCTTCACCAGCGAATGTTTATCCCGCGTCTGTATGCCCAGCGTCGTCTGTATGCGCTGCTGTATCTCCTCCTGAGCACGTTCGATATCCTTGGTCACATAGCTCATTTTCTCACGAGTGTTCGTCAACAGTTGCTTGGAGTCGAGGCTGGACGAGCTCTGGAACACTGGATACAGCTGTGTATCCACCTGTGTGCCTTTGGCCACAGTCTATACGGGGGGATTAAAGCGAAACACGATTACTATTAACAAAAGCCAAAACTCTGTACGTTATCATTGGTATAATCCAAAAAAATATGTAACGAATTAAATATGTGAAATTGGATGTGTCTAGGTTGAAAGTTGTTTGAGAATAAACGAATAGCATTTCAAACTACGAACGACAACATTTTAGTCGATAGTATCGTTATCGAATAATCAATTCGATGCTATCGGTTACATTATAACAGAGTATTTTTTAAAATGATTTGAGGTTTTTCAGCATATTTTAGAAATTCAGATGTACCGACTCTATTGGAACACTGCCTAATGCAGTGAAGATACTTTACTTCAGTGAATTTTATATCCAATCCTATATTAAATTTGAAATATTATTAGATGCTACAGTATTCCTCTACTCGTAAGGGATTCAGTAGATATTTGTCGCTGTTTTGGGCTCACCTCCTCGTTATCACTCATGACTTTCTCTAGCAGATACTCCACTTGACGTTTTTCCGCAATGCTTGTCGTCCAATTTTCCAAACTGCTCGTCACGTCGATCTGACGCTTACTGAAACCATTCAGCGTCTCTTCCACTGCCTGCACTGAAGATTTTGTCTCGAGATATGGATCCACAATCTACGCAATGGGCGTGTTTAAAAATAGACCACACCAAATATAAGAAAATGGGAAAAAGAGAAAAAAATGAAAACAGTTTTTAGTTTTTTTTTCTATATAGTATTTTTGTTGTTTCGCGTTTTTGGCTTTGCTTTTGTCCAAGTTGTGTCTACAAAAAAAAAAAAAAATAGGAAATTCGTGGAAAGGCGCGTGGCACGTGGCACGCATCTGACTGTAACCGACGGACTGCTGTCTTCTGCATCCACAAGCTGTAATACTCTAACTATAGGCAAGCTGTGCAGCACAAATTGCCTGCTTTTATTTATGGACTCGAAGTCAACCCAACTCAACGCGACTCGCGGCGAGCCCAGGCGAATTTTCTAATTTCAAATTTTACTATATCTCTTATGCGCTTGGCACTTGGCGCTCTTCTTCTCTCCACTCCCCCAACCTCTATGCAGACGTTGTTGCTAATGTCGCTGCTGGGCTGATGTATGTTCATGGTGTGCTCTGTCTAACCAAAATCATATTGTTTGCAATTTATGCGCTCAACAGACCAAAAGAAAAGCGGTCTAAAGCGATCGGAAAAACTAGGTACACCATACATGGCTTAGATACTACTAGGACCACTAGGGCCACATTGATTGAGCTTGATTGAGTGTGTAAGTCGATCAATTTATAGCAGTTAAAACAAGTAATGATATCAATTAAATATCATTTATCAAGTCCTTGTGATATGACTAAGAGTATGTTATTATTTAGACTATATACATAAAGTTAATTCGATAGCTCCTAAATCTAGAAAAAGTCAGATAAATTCGGATGAAGCATTTAGCAAAACACAGCGGCGCTTTAGCTCTAGCTTGGCTGTGGTATAATTATCTCTAGGGATTAGTAAAGCAGAAACTGAACTCAAAGCATGCAAAGCGCTGGCCTAAGACTTGAGAGAATTCCAAAACTAAATACTAAGCGTAAATCGAATAGAAGTATAACTATACAGACTTTGAGGTTGATGAATCGCTGTCCAGAGGCTTTAAGTTCAGCATAGTTGGCGGCGATGTCAGCCCAGGTGGCTTGTAGGAACTGCAGCTTGTGCTCGTCAGGCATTTGTAGAAGCTGACGCTGCAGATTATCGAATTGACTAGACAATTCATTGGCCTGTTCGAAGAATTCAATGAGCAACGACACGTAATCGACGCGTTTCAAAACCAAATCCTTGAGTTCAATCCAATGCTTGTGCAGTGCCTCCGCCTTGGAGTCGACATCGTAGCGCTGCTGTGGACTGAGCGACTCAAGATGCTGTTTGATAGACTCTAACAGCAGATTGATAAGCTCACCCTTGATCTACAGCCATTGAAAGACAGAAAGATGAATTAGTTCGAGGGAATTTAAGGTGTGCCATAGAGTAGCTTACCTCAAGATCCTGCATGAGTTCGTGATGCTGCAGAAGGAACTGTTTGGCCTGTGTCAAATTGCGGCCAAGATGGACGCTTTGTTGGAGCTGCAGCTGGCCGGAAGCACGCAGCCACGCCAGCAGTTCGTTGTGCTGTGACAAAAACTCGTTCAGGGCGCGATGCACTCGCTCATGATCTTCACTGCTATTGGCACAAATGCCCTCAATGTAGGCCTTACGATTCTCCAGCTCGTCCAGCACACGCTTGATGCCCTGCGTTTCCGACTGTGTGCGTCCCACCTCATCGAGCAGGCCGTAGCCCAGACGCAATGGCTCCTCGGTGAAATTGCGCACATCGCGCGACACTTTGGCGTACATGGCATAGCTCTCTGGCGAATTAGCAGGCAGCTTCACGTTGGCCAGCTCCTGTTCGAGTTTCTCCAGCACGCTGAGTGTATGCTCCGCCTTGGCAAAGAAGTCGCGCGCTTGCTGCAGCCAGTGTTCGCGCTGATCCACCAAATCCAAATGCTCAGTGCAGCCACTGAGCACAGCATAGGCACGCGCACAGTCCTCATCACCAGCCAGCAGACCAGCCGACTGTACCTTCTCCTTGGCGCGGGTAATCTTCAGCGCACGATCGCGTAGGAGCAGCGCTTGCTGTTTCCACTCGCGGTATTTGAGCAGCATCTGATTGGCAGTGTGCTCGCACTCGCCCAGACTGTACATGGAATTCAGCTCGAGTCGGGCTTGCTGCAACGCAGATTCCAGCTCAATAAGTTCACGACCGAGCAGTTTCAGTGCCAGGCACTGTTCTAGCTGTGTCTTGCGTGTCTGCCAGGCCAACTCCAATGCGTTGCGACGGTCGTGCAGCATCTCCAGCCATTGTTGCACCTGATGAACTGAACGCGTAGCATCACGTTTAATGTGTTCCGGTCGTGTGTCGAGCGTTTCCAGTTTCTCCAGCTCCTGTAGCTGCGCCAGCAGCTCATTCCCATCCTTCAGTGCAGCCATGACGCCGGTCAGCATATCAATGCGCAACTGTTTGAATCTGTTTAGAAACTCCTGCACGCCAGCCACTTCATGTGGCAGCTGTGATTCGCTGCATGCCAGCTCCAGCTGATCCATACGACGGAAACACTGCGTCATCTTGTCATGAAATTGTGTGCATAGGTGCAGTATATGCTGGCGATCCTGCAACAGGTTCAATATATCCTGCCAAATGATGTTCAGTGTGTCGGCCATGGCATTGACTAGCTCCGAACTAATGCGTTTACTGGCAAGCAGTTTATCCGCCTTCTGCACAAACTCCTCCATGGGCCCAGGCAGGTTCTACGGAACAAAACGGAATAGATTAATTGAGTTTAGAGCGGAGTTCGCTTTGGCTCTACTCACCTGCAGATTACGCAGCGTCTCATCGTGATCGCGTTGCAGTTGCAGCGACTCGTCGTAGTTCTCGCCCAGCGCTGTGATCTTTGGCTCCAGTTCCACTACCTTGATGTAGATCTTCTCTGGACTCTGTAAGGCAAGCGATAAAGCAAAGCAAAGATTTAAAGCAGTTCCTAGTACAAAATCATATACTAAACGCATAGATGCAATTATATCTATGTATCTTGCCATCGACTATGCTGCTACATTCGAATCTTTCAACGCTCTCTGGGCCTATGTAGCTGAAGGCCCTCAGGAAAATGTACATATGCTCAGCTTTGGCCAAAGTCACGTTCATGGCCTCAGCTGTTGCTGCGAATGCTGCGTTCTCATTCATGAAACTTGTCGAAGTTTGAGTGTGGAGTGGAGTGGAAACCTGCTTCAAGACGTTGTCTCGACAATGCTGCACAGCAGCTTCTAATTTTGGTAGTCAGCGATCGAAGAAGAGACAAAATAACAACAACAATAACAGCAGCAGAACAACAAGTATTGCTCCCAAGTCTATTGAAAAGACTCGTGGTGTCTTTGACTGCAATGAAGGTCAGCATTTGCTTTATATGGTAATGGCATCCGTTAGTTTTTCCTGTTGGGATACTGCCTCTTCAGTCCTCCCCCGGCTCCCAGCCTTAGAGAGTTATGTGGCAACAGAGAAAAAAGTGCCACATGTTGTAGCACATTTCCCAGTGAAAGCCATGAAATGTTGTCATATATTTTTAAACATTTCTCCCCAGTTTTTCCACTCGAATCATCGTGGGCGTCCATTTGTTACCATTTCAGTTCGTTTTAGTCACAAAAAATACGAAATGCCTTCTTAATTTTCTATGACAATAGAGTCTGACCCCAACGTTTAGCTGGGGCCGCATTAAATTGATCTATAATTCCGGGCTGCAGATCAGCTCTGGCTTTCCGGGTCCGCTGTCTGTCCAATGACCGTAATCAATCAATTACAATGTAAACTAATAAACGCATGATATTACACTGGAATTACAACATTGGCGCCCAGGGGCAATCAACATTGTGACTAGCTCCAGCTCTGGCTCTGGCTCTGGCGCTAGCTCTCTGACGTGAGTGAGTTTTCCATGTGCATAAATATGGACATAATATGCATATGCGTGAATGTGTGAGTACAGTGAAAGGCCGCTAAGCCGGAAAGTAGCCAAAGAGGGCTCAACTTTGCAGCAATAATGGAATGTTTGCTCCAGGGCAGATATGCACTTTTAGCGAATGCCCACTGTACTTGGCGTGCGTTCGCTGTAACGGATTTATTACATCGAATATATAAACAAGCTAAAAATATATAAACAGCAAATCACGTCAGAGTCTCTAATTGAAATATGAACCATATACGGCATATGACATCACTATGAACAGCCCGACCATAACTACATTCAAACGAGGCAACGAAGCACTCACACACTATGAATTACACTCAAACAAACTATTCATATTCAGCGCCTCTTGCACTGCGTACATATTTGAATCATATTTCAAAAAACAAAAACGAACAAACAAAAATTGTTAAATTTTGTAATAAAGAGGCGGAAGTGCAGGCTGAGGATATAGCAGATGATATAATACCCTTACACAGTATAATAATGCACAATATAATATAATAATAATTTGAATATATCTATAGAGTTTGAGGAACAGTGATTGAGATCGATCGGGAGAGGGGGAGGCGGTGGGTTGGGCATTAAAATGGCGGCTATAGAGGCGCTTAGCGCAAACACGTTTTTGGCTCTTAAATTAAATGTTTGGGGGCAGCGCGGACTGAACACGATTCCGATATAAAATTACCTTGGAGTTGTTATTCTTGTTGTTGTTGCTGTTCTCGTTACTATCGACAGAGTATGAAATCATTTTGAACGTATTCCCAGTACTTTTCTCATGATGCTTCTTCTTCTTCTTCGCACGCTCTTTCATTAGGAACCACGGGGCTTTAAGCCGCACAATTCTTGTCTAATTTGATTTGATTGAGCTGCGCGCGTGTGCGTGGGCGTTGGAGGATTTATAATAAAGTTCATATTTTGCCATTTGACTTCTTTCGGACACAATAATTGAAGACAATTGCGGAATTTCTGTTCGACTCGACGCGACTCGAACACTTCAATAAGATTTTCATGCGCGCTAAAAGCACAGTTATTTCGGTGCGACGGCCTTGCCAGACTATCAGAATTGCATTTATCATTCAACCGATTCAATGGTATTTAATTAATTAATTAAATATTTAATTAATACGTTTTGCTTAGGGCATAAAATTAATGATAACATAGACGAGTGATTATAAATATACTCATATTAAATTCTTGTCGCTATCGATTAGATAACCCTATTTGAAAAAGTGTGACCCCCCGCGACTGGCCATAGTGATGGGCAGCACTCTCATTTGTATGCATTCGCAACGCACAGTGGGAGAGTTGAAATAGTTTTTGTACAATTTGCGGCAAATGTTTTATGCATGGGACAAAACAGTATTTGGTTCACTTATTCGTATATCCATTAAATAGCCCTATTAAAATCGCATAAATCAAATATTGTCTATAGCCTCGGTCGGTTGTTGTTGTTGTCGCTAGTGTCAACATAACCTCAATAACAGCTGCTGCGTGCCCAATTACTGTTGTTTAAAAGTTTATACATATAGCAAAAACTATAAAAACCGCATTAGCATTAGCCTATTATCGCTCTGTGTGTGAATTTATAGAGACCAAAACAAAGATTGACAGATTGACGGATTGACGGATTGAACAAATGCGAATATGCAAATTGTTTTTAATGCGCGAGCGTCATCTTCTCAATGTTGTTGTTTTTGTTGTTGTTGTCTGTTCTGTATTTTCGTTGTTATTGCTGTTAATGCGCCCATAGTATATTGGCTGACTGACGCAGGCTAACTGCTACAGCAGCGCACAACGTTGCCAGACAGTTCAACTTGACGCAGCGTGTGATAGATAGTAATAGTAATTTTAGAGCGCGGGGTGGGAGTGTGGCGGGGGATTGGCGTCGAGTTTTTTTCTCCGTCAATTCATTTGCATTGTGCCAACTTTAATGATCTAACAAAGGTTAACGTGCGTCGTTCGCGTGTGATGTCAGACTTTTCAGTGCTATAAATAATACTCGAACAACAACAATAACAACAACAACAACAACATCAAGAGCAGCAACAAAAACACAGAATTATTTTGCTCGCTTTTCCAATGTTTTTGCCGCTCTCTTTGTTGTTTTCGTTTATGAGAGGAAAGGAAGAGAGATATAGAGAGAGCGAGAGAGAGAACAGTTATCGCTGCGCGCCAATCGAATGCAATTTAAATTTCAATTTAATTCGCAACCAAAGCGAAAGATAATTTCTATAATTGTTTGTACAAATTGCTAACCACGATTTTCACCATGAAGCCAAAAAAAAAGAAAAAAAATCAAACGAAAAAAAATACATAAAATAAAAGAAACGTTACATTTGCTGCAACAGTGTTGCCAGCTTTTGCGATTGTTGCGCTAACAAGTTAAGTTTTAGCTACAAAATGGCTAGATATAGATCTTAATCAACATTTTTGCTTAGATTTAAAACGAAATTATATTATTAAAGCTTAATGTCATCAATATTGTTATTTTAAATGTAATCCACATAACCTTTAGCAAGTTAGAAGTACAATTATTATATTTACGCCAAAATCTAGCGGCAAAGTAGCCAATGTAGTGCCAGCACTGCGCATTTATGCCGCTAAAAGCGACTTTCATTGAGAGTTTTATCGGGAAAATATCAGTTTTCATGTAAACATGCAATACATTTCGCATCTTGTAGGCCAAAACGTGCCACGCCCCACCGCCCACTGCCCACTCGGGTGTAATTACAGCAGCTGGCGCAGCTCCTTTAAGCAGCCAAGCTGCGATAAGTGACCAAAACGGTTGCTCCAGCCCCCAGTACGGCCCAATTCAGTTCAAGAGCAGGCTTGGCCTATGTCTCCGGCTTCAGCTTTGGCTCTGGCTTTGGTTGTGACTCTGGCTATAGCTTTGGGTGCCGTTTTTTACCCGATTATCAATCAGTGCGTGGCAAAACTGTTTTGTCAGTTGGTGCGCTAAGTAGCGGAGCCTGCGCTAAGTGCGGCAATAGATAGACACAAGCCGAGAGCCTGCGCACCCAGCGAAAAGCAATAGAGACCGGCTCTGTGCGAGTGTTTCCTTGCTCCCGCTTCCCTCTGTCTCACTCTCTCTCTCCCTCTCTCTCTCCCTCTCTCTCTGCACTCTACACTCTCTTCTGCGTCTGCGCATAGAATACATTATGTTTAACGCTTGGACATGTTGACAAGGTGCAGCGCCACCTTTTGCTGCCAGGGATGGACGAATAGATGTTGCTTTTTATGAATTCGACAAAACGAAAACTATGCCCATATGGAAATGTGCAAGCCCTGCATATCTACAGTCTGAGCCCTATAATTGAACTTGGGTTTTAGCTGCAGCTGCCTAATTAAAGTGCAAATCACAGCTTACAGTTCACGCTTTTGCCATAAATCACAGTGACAACGAGGCCCGTCGTGTTTTTTAGTAGCGCAGCCCTCGTCTCAGTCTCAGTCTTAGTCAGTCCCAGTCTCACCACGAATCTCGAGTGTGGAGTGGAATGCGCAGAGAGACTTTTCATGCGTAAATTTATGTGCCTGCCAAGCGTCGTAAACATTTCTTTTCGCCTCAACATGCCATACGGCTTTCTTTTGGCTCTGGACATGCCAGACGAGGCCCGACCAAACCCGACCATGCCCGACCAGCCTGACTCTGGCTACAATGTATCCAAGTCTGTCTTTATTTTTGTTTTTAAGACCCTGTATTAAAAAAGAAACCCTAGAGGGTCTACTCATTTTGTGCATAGTCAAAATGTGTGTAAACTGTGTCAGACTCCTTTAAAAGTTTATGTACTCTCGATCAAGATAACAAGCCGAGTCTATTGAACCATGTCCAAACAATTGGGAACCCTATACTTTGAAATAGCCATAGCATTAAAACTAGAACGTTCTGCTTTAACACATATGACCTTTGCCTTTACCTAAATACCTTCTTATCGATTACAGATTATCGATATTTGTTATCAGTATTAATTATCGAAATATAATACTTTGAAAATACTAAACGTAGGGTTCGCACGGTCGGGCACCATCCCCACTGTTGCTTTTCACATATTTTCTTCTTGCCATTGCGCAGCTGCAGCCGTTGCACCCACGCCAGCCCCCTAAGCAATGCCACATAACTAATGCCCATATGTGTGCATGTGTGTGTGCAGATTTATGAGTGAAAAGTTGCGACTTTTACAAATGAAAATGCCATAAATTCAATTAGTACAGCACAAAAGATCTAGAGAGAGAGAGAGAGAGAGAGAGAGAAAAAAAAAGAATAAAAGAGAGGCCTCTGGCGCAAGCACTGCGCTTCGATTGCAAATCAGAGCAGATCAGCGCAATTTTCCCGCTCCAAGAACTATGACAGAGTCTGCGGTCGGAAAAGCAGGTCGCCTTTCCGCACCAATTCGCAATTCCTTAAGCTTTTGTTTATTCGATTTCTAGCTAAAGGCTAATGCCAAATTAATTAGTTCCAATTATAGAGCAAAGAACCCTAACTCAATTTCAAACATGCCATTAATATAGCAATACTATATATATATACATATATATAGTATAGAGACTAGTGATACAGATGTTTATAAATCTGCCCACATTTGTAGCAACTATGTTTGAAATTCCAGAAGACACATTTTACTAATATTACCAAATGTTTCTAGTTCAAGAAGAAATAGTGATGCTATAGATACAAATTGGGTATAATTACAGCAACTATGGGTAGCATATTTATTTAGACTGGAGAAATTACGTAAATATCCCAAATCTCTGCTGTTCTTTGAAGTCTGTTTCGGTGTTTCTTCTTGCTCTGTTTGTTTTGAATAGCTTTCCCCCAGTCCAGTCGGCGTTGCCCCAAATACAACAACATGAAATTCACCTATAAAAAGAGCTAGAAATTATGCAAAGCGAATTGTATCATTCGTAAATTTTCCGTCCTATGATTTTCCAATGATGCTGTGTTTAGAAATGTTCTCATAAGGCTAAAACTATTTTCAGTTTGTGCCTCATTGAGATTGATGCGTTTGCCCAAGAGTTACAAAGTCTGGCAAATGGATCTACCGATAGACATTATAGATGAGAACGTAAATTAAAAATCATCATAAATTTCGGATTGTGAAATTTAGTTTAGTAATGGAGCAACAAATTACGCATAGTACTTAATTTTGATCTATGTCTAGACATAAATTTATTTTATTTTATCTATGAAAAATTCTCGAGAAGTTTTTAACAAAATCATCGCTCGATGTTTTGAATACAGAAATCATACGAAAACTTTCCCAAAAAGAAGTAGAACAAGACTCAACTCAACTCTAATCACTGTGGGCCCAAACAATGCCGAATTGTCATGCAAATTTGTAGCTTGAAAAGTTTTGACAGTCTCGATAGGCGAGCACTTCATAGAGGCAGTTCCAATATTGATATTTTTATGGGTTTCGCGTAAAACTTTTCGATATCGTGTACTTGAAGTTTTATTTGCATTGTTTGCTGCCGAGGGGTGCAAAACTTATTGTTCGGTTAATCTCAAGCATTTCCACAGACCATATAAAACATGGAGCGACTTCCGTCTCCATAACAATCCCCTCCCCCCCACTACTTAACTAACAATAACAAACATAATAATAACAATAACAACAACAAAACTCAAAACAACAGAACAGAAAAGAATAGAACAGAACAGAACAGAACTGAAAAAAACCACTGAGCTCATCGAAAAGTAGCCACGCCTTTTCTTTGGCATGGGGGCTCTGCTTGTACTAGACTCTGTGTATCTTTATACAACTGTTTGCTTTTTTTCGTGTTTTTTTTTTCTTCTCGATCTACCCCACACCTACGCTAATTTGTTTATACGCGGTGCTGAGGAGGTTGGAAATTTTGTTCGTGTTTATTTTCAACACTTTTTTTAACACTTATTTGCATCGTGCGTTGTTCCAACAGGTTAATCTTGGACAAATCAATTAATTTTCCTTGGAGAATGTGGCACGCTGAACTCGCTCATTGAAACTCATTTGGATTTAGTTCAAGTTCTGTAAAATGGACGGAAGAGTCGGTAACAATCGACACAGATCTAAATCTATTGTATTGTACAAGGTTGCCTCATTTTCCCATTTATATGGAAGGAAGGCTCTTTCGATGCAAGTTTAGCCATTTAAAAGTTTACTAGAACTAGCCAAAGTTCTATAGTGTTTTTTCGAGAGGTTTCTGAAAGTATATTATTAGATTTCCATAAGCGAGTGACCACTGTAGCTAGAGCAATTGCTTGGAAAAACGTGTTGAAAAGTGTTTGATACTAGATGAAATGTTTTCCACTGACTCATGGCGAATTTTTGCAGACGCGCCAACACCGAAAAAATATTTTCAAGTGAGAACACGAACAAAAAAAGATGAAAAAGCTGAAAAAGTTGAAAATTGTGTGTAAATCAAAACAAAATGCTTAACATATGGAGTGATGTTATACACAAAGTCAAAAATTTCAATGAGCGGGTTGAATGAACAAACAAACGAGGCAGAGCGAAAGAAGTGGACTAGAAGAACGAGAGAGAGAGAGAGGGATCGATAGAGTGGAAGAAAGACAGCACATGCCATATTGCCTGGTTGCTATAATAAACCTTTCGTGGCGTCTATAATTATGGCATGGATGCTCCATGCAACTTGTAGCGCTTCCCATTTCAAACTTGAATGTTGTATCTTCAATCTCAAGTCGAAACTCACTCGATCGAAGCTACTTGAAGTTGGCCAAAAAGCGACTCATTGATCGCTTGTTGTTGTTCTTTGGCTTTGCGTTCAGTCGGACAGTCACAGCAGGTAGCAGCTGCGTCTAATTGCCAAAAAGTATCTCACAGATACATTTCTTTCTGTCACGTTAGAACGCGCACGCTGCCTCGCCGCAGCTGATGTCATGAAACAACCTTGAACCTTTTGTTATTGTTCCAAAATACGAACACACACACACACACACACACACGCAT
>JBANCZ010000520.1:0-34302 GCA_037040025.1 Sphaerogastrella javana
CCCCCCCCCCCTTTTTAAAAGAAAAAAAGGAAACACCAAAGGAAAAAGGAGGTTTTGGGGGTTTGGAGAGGGGGAGAAGGGACAGTTTGTTAGGTTTTTTTTTTTTTTTTTTTTTGGCTATAAGCAACAACAAAGCAAATGCAATTACAACGCAACGGGCAAAATTTTTTTGTACTCACTGTACTGTACTGTGCAGCAGATAAATTGGTCTGGCGAATGCTTTTTGCACGGCTTCTCATTCTCATTCTCGTTCTCATTCTCGTTTTCGTTTTCTACTCTCTGACTTGCAGCACTTTTATAATTTCTCGCTCTTCTGTGCATTCTGTGCGTAGTTGTTGCCCACGTTAAACGCTTCATTGCCGCCTACTTTTTCTCTTTTATTTTTTTTTAGATTTTTTGTTGCTGTAGCAATTGCCGAAAAGTGCAACAAATTCAGCTAAGTTGAAGGGTTTGCCAATGCTAGACTAGAGCATACGCTACAGTTCAATGACTTCAAATAGATATCGATTAAGTTCATTCATTGGCGCATCCTAAAATAAAATAATATGACATAGTAAATATTCGTAACTCTGCATAGCAAATGGTTAAGAGTTCCATAATTAATAGGAATATCATATCAATATCAATATCATATTTCCTCTGATCATTTTACAAAAACTACGCGAAATACTGTTGAATACTTTCATTTTCTAAATGATGTTACTATGCATATATAGTTTTAAGATTGTGTTATTATTAAATAGGATATACACACTGTAGCCTTTCCGTTTGGTTTAGGATTGTGGCTTGTTTAAGTTAATAAGACTAAAACTTTGCAAGCAAACTAGCTAATAAATATGCTCTATCTAATGTGCGAAGTACATTGCAATTGTAACTCAGTTGGTAACAGCTACGTGTCGGCCCGACATTTACATCAATGATTGATGAATATCGCATATGGGAAATGATAAACAAATCCACTTAAAGAGTTGGCATTGGCAGCTGTTAATGCTGAGTTATACAGGTTGTTGCTGCTACCCCTTTTGGTAAGGGTATAGCGTGTTTGCTACACACGTTCAGGCGCTTAATGCACGACACGTTTCACTTTTGGGGCGTGCCCCGGCTGCTCTGGTTGCATATATTTTTCTGCTTCAGTTTTTTTGTTGCTCCTTTTTCCGTTTTTACGTTTTTTCACATTTTTTTCGTTTGCTTTCTGTGGCACAGTTTGTTGGGGAATGGCAAGTGTCATAAATATTCTTTGGCGCTGCTTTATTTCTTTTGGAGACGACGAGCAGTTTATCAATAATGCAAAACACTCGAGCAAGGGGTATTTACACCCTGGGTTGCGCCACTCAAGCGGCATAAGTTGCTTGGGCAACAGCTCCTTGGCAGGCACTGCCACTGCCACTGCCACTCCGCCTCTGGCTATGGCCCCTCAGCCAATTCCCGATGCCAGACATATAGACTCATACCCAATCGCCATTTCCATTCTCAATGCTATTCCCGCAGCAGAAGCATCATCATGAGCAGCAGCAGCCGTTGAATTTGCTGTTGCATTTGGCTGCATGTCTGTGCATGTCTGTGCATGTTTGTCGATTTGACTACGATTGCGGAAACGTATACAGTTCGTTGATCATTATCCGGTTCGTGAGGCTTTCTAGGCAATCCGTTTGCCCATACACGTGATGCTGCCACTTTCTTGCTCTCAATTCCTTCTCTTTCACACTATAACATGGCCAGTGCAACATTTGCAGTTGGGTATTTAGTGGCGATAACTAAAATACATTTCACACTCCATGCTATATTGAGAGTATTCCCTGCTTTATGTTTGGCATTAACTAAAGTACTGTATATTGCTCTCTGAATTTCTATACTCCGCACACGCTCTCTCTTCCCTCTTTCTGCAGTGGTCCATTGCGCACTTTGCCAATTGAAGGATTGGCATTAATACGAACACTTTAGACTGCTTACATTGCCAATTTTTTTCTATGCAGAGCTGCTAATGGCGCGCGTAATTATTGAAGTTCACATTTATATAGTGTTGCAAAATGTAATTGCAATAACAGCTGTTGTATAAGGGAACACTACAGCCCTGGTTACATGCGAGCGTTTACCAACACTTAGTATACAAGGAAATGGTGAATTAAAAATATCGCGAACGATCAGACTTTGAATTTAAATAGGTCCTCATAAATATAGATATATAATTATATGTTTATATTTTATGTTATATATATATTTGTTTTTATGTTCATAGAAATTTCTACTATTGTTAAACATGCATATCTAAAGCAAAGGTAAAATGCATAAACATTTGCATAATTTTGAAAATTCGATCAGAACATGATATGTGCAGAATCTTGAAAATAATGCAAACATTTCAAAATACTTCCTGACACATTTCAGTTATTTGACAGGGCTTGGTATTGGGAAATCGCATAAGCAACTGCGAATAAAAATCAAATTAGAGCAAATGCGAGGCACTCGAAGCAAATGCGCACTGCAAGTCGAGTCGAGTCGAAGTCGAATCGAAGTCAAATCACAGGAAACAGGAAAACGCGAAGGCTGACGAAATCAAATAACAAAATCTGATTGAATTGAAACTGAGGTAAAGCCAAAGCTGAGAACGTTAAGCAGTAAGCGCTGATTTATTGATTTTCAAGCACTTGCAGCATCAGAAATAGAAACACCCGCAACACCAGAAGCAGCAGGAGCAGCAGCAATTGCACTCCCTTTGACATATTTCCTCTGTCTTTGGGCAAATTCAATAAAGTCAATTCGCCCCTCAACAGCAAATGGGCTCTTATTACAGAATTACATTTCCATTTTACAAATTTCACTCAACGTTTAAGTTGCTCTTGTACAAATTTAATAAACTTAAGTCTGACATGTGTGCAAAAAAAAAAACAGTTTCAACAGGAATTAACTCAAACTATAAATCTATATTCCTTCATTTATGAAGATGCATGTGTACAAAATAATTTTAAAATAATATACATACATTGCTTCAATTTCCCAGTTTTCAAGAAAGTCCTCGAAATTCTCGACGCGAACTGAACTAGTTCACAAAATGCTCGTTCAACTTGAGGAACTTTTGATTTATGGCAACGCTTTGACAATTTTACAGCGCAACCGCCGAGGCGCGACCTTCGCTAAGTTTTCGGGAATTAGACTTACGTGCCTGACATGCCTAATTAGGCATTAGGAGCAAAATATCAGCGCAGAGGGGGCGGGAGCAAGAGTCGACGACTGTTTTGGACTTAAGGGATTTGTGTTGGGGAATTTGACTTTGCATAACGGCAGTGAAAAAACACAACAACAACGAAACCATCCTCTTATGTTTAAAGATATTTCGTTGCTTAAATTTTGTAAAAAGTAGAACAGAATATTTTCAAGTGATTATTTTACAGTAATAAATACAACTTTGATTCGCTTTAAGACACAATTTATTAAACTTCGATCTATAGTTTTTTATGAACTAGGATTCCTTTGCAGTCTACCAATTATAGCCACCGATTCCGCCATAGTTGCCATAGCTACCATAACCACGTCCACCGCCAATATAGGGATTCGGATAGTAGGGCTGTTGTTGAAGTATCACCGGCTGTACAATCACTTGGGGCTCAGGACGAAAGAGTTTCTTCAGCAGATGACGTGGAAGGCGAGGCTGAACACCTGTAGATAATGTGACATTTTCTCCATAGGTCTCAGATGCGGTAGCTTTATCAGCATCAGTTAAAGCTGGATATGTCCAAACCACGCTAACGCATAGCAAGAACGCCAAGAACCTTATGAACCACATGTTGACCAGAGCTAAATTAAATTGAGTTTGAACCTGCTGAGGAGTTGACAGGCTATTAAATAGTCGCTCGAAGGATGCAGGTAGTTCGAGAACTACCTGGTCTGTTTGCTTAGGTAGCTGCTACAGGGGATTAACAGGGATTACACGGTATCTGTGAAATTCGCTTGAAGTTGACATAAAGTGTTATTGGTTTTTGGAATGCTTTTATTCTTTGTACCATTTATATCTGTTTATAATAGTGTAGGTTCCTTAGCCTTAGACAAGCGCCTTAGTGTTTGACATATGGATGTATCCGTATCGTAGAATGTTCGTTACCTTTACCTTGTTACTTGGATGGTGGTGGTGGCATACCCTCTGGTGGTGGTGGCATACCTTCTGGTGGCGGTGGCACATTACGACGTTTCTAGTTAAGAGAATTCAAAGAAAAAAACATCCATTATAAAAACATTAAAATATAGTCTCCATAGACATAGGTATACAAATGTAAGAAATTATTTGTAAAACTATTATTTTAGCTTTACCCTATAAATAACAAATTTTCAGACTGGAAACGTATATAAAGAAATCAAATATTCTGTTAACGTCAAACCTAATTCATCCATTTATATGGGTTAAAAACTTTTCATAATAATTTTTTTGGAATGTTCTATAGACATTGTTTATTGATTGTGATTATAATAGTTTGGTTAGGGTTTCTTCTCTCTGCGATTCCCTGGACATGGGCATGCTAATGCTACAATTATTATTTGAATAGGTTAATTGAATATATTAGGAATGATTATGCCTCCTGGTGGTGTTCGCATACCAGGGGGCAACTGACGCCGATGTTGAAAATGTCAATATGATGATAATGAAAGGTGTAACAATGCATTTAATTACTATCGTTATAATTGCTCTAAACGACCAATTAAACTCACTCGCACTTGTGGTGGTGGTGGTGGTGGTTGGTCCGCGGTGTTTACATGCGGTGGCTCTGGTTCATTGCTCAAATGCATGGCAGCATTACGACGGGACTGAAAGTGTTCAAATATGTAACATAGAGGTATTTACGTATTTACTGTGGCACCTACTCTAAATTTGGTTGGGGGCGGTGTATGTTCATTGGCAATAGATTCTGTTAGGGCTTCAATTCGTGCATTGCGCCGTTCCTAGAATTAGTAGGCATTGAGCAAATCGTGTGATTAAATACTTATAAGCCAGAGCGCGTCGCTGGATTAGCATCTCATCGGTAGGGACAGTGCGACGGGTCTTTTGGGGCATATATAACAATTTGTATACATATGTTTATAATAGCCATATGTTGCTTACCCTGAGCAGATTGCCGATAGACTGTAAAACATAAATATTATTATCAGTACGAAAATTCCATTGTATGCAAGGACTTACCTCTAATCCCCTTGGGGTGCCACCGCCACGTCCTTGCACCCCAAATAGTGCCAAAGCCACAACGTAAATAACTACAATGGCGCAAAATAGCTTCATTTTCGGTCTAACACGTTTCGTTCTGTTCCGTTCGGTTCAGTTTTGGTGTGAAGTAGCTACGTTACTACGTTGTTAGAGTAGTTAGCTGCATCTTTTATAGTTGTAATTCCGTGGGGAAATGCTGGCTTAATTGGCCTGTTAAATGTTATCCGAGATCTTGTAAAATGTTAGCCAAAACCAAAAATAATTGTTGATTCCTATCGCCATAGGGACAACTCTGGAATTTGAATTGTTTAATAATTTATGGCTATTAGCAGTTGTCAGTTGACATAACAACATATGCATATCTTACTCTCCAACAGATCCAGATCCGTCCTCATGCAGCCTCTTACATAAAAGAGCGTGTGTTTAATTGTAGGCATTAAATTATATTTTATGTACACATGTACTACTCATTCTGTTTCATTTAAATTCTAATGTAATCATGATCTAACTCAGAACATTTCGCATTTCGCCAAGCACAAGCATAATTTTTTATGTTCAATTCGAACACACTTTGATGTTAAGAACGTGGCGCAAGGCGTGGAGATGATGAAATGCGTGTGAAGCGTAAGGCGTTGTTGCTTCCCCTTCGTCTTTCACCTCTTTGTTTCCAACAGTCTAGCTGCTTAGCCGTCTCTTTCGCACGCTTGGCAAATAGAGGTGCAGGCGACAAAAACGAAATTGTTGGGGAAAGAGTACAAAATAAATAAGCGCACTCTTTTTTTTCTTTCTCATTTCCGTTGCTTACTTTGACGTGTTTAGTTTTTGATGTGCACATTCGCGTGCACCAAGAACAAAGTAACAACAACAACAACAACAACAACAAGAACAACAATAAGGCGAAAAGTAACTGTAAAGGCAGATGATTAAATTCGTCGCCAACGTGGACAACGAAAGAAAGAACCGTTCCGTTCGTTGCTGTCCCCTCTCCCTCTCTCTCGCTCTCTCTATCTGTAACTCTCTCTAGCTCACTGTGTATGGTTTGCCTGCATCTTGGAACGCGTCCGCTCTTTGTCTATGCTCGCGCTCTTTACCTCTCTCTCGCACGCTCGCTCTTTCTGTGTCTCTCTTGGTTACTCCTTCAGGCTGGCTGACTGTGTCTGTGTGTAAACTTTTCTCATTAGAAAACTTTTACTATTTCCGCTACTCAACGCCAAACGCAAACAACAAACAAACAGAAGCAGCGGCACGACAGCGGCAGTGGCAACGACAAAGCAAGCAACAAAAAATAAGAAATAAGAAGCATAAAATGAAATAAAAATAAAAATGAAAATAAAACGTAACGAAACGTAACGTAACGTAAAGTAACGTAATACAAAAAAACGCGTTGAGCGGACAAAATTGAATGTGCTGTAAATAAAATGCATAGGCTGCACAATTGTTTGACCAGGGCTGCATAGCTGAGTGATCAGGTAATCTACTGGTTATCGACAAAACAATGGTAATAGATTAAACTTGCATCTTTTGATATTTATTAATTTTTTTTATTACCTACACTTAACCTAGCAACCCTCCCATGGGATCTCCTATAGGCAACTCTACACAGGGTTGCCTCTGGAACGCACTCAATATGTTAGGTGGCACAAAGCGAGCATCCACAACTATTTTGAAGGCATACTCCTGTATCCATTCGACGGCTAGACCGAGCGTTGGTCGCTTGGTTACTTTCCGTTTGACACCGTGGAATTCCTGCAAGAGATCTGCCTCGCACAGAGTAACTGTGGACTCGTTTGGTACCACTGCCGGTGTGGTGTCTGTGTTGTTTGAGTTCATGGTGCGGAATAGCAGCGGCTGTTTCAGGACATCCAGTGTGACCTCCATCAGCAGTAGCACCGTATTGGCACGCGTGTCCCTGTACAGCATACGCTGCGCTTTGCTAAGTCGTTCACCGACCATGACACCGAAGGCCTGCTCTAAGTTAAACATGTCCAAAGTGAGTGTATTCGCATCGCCTCTTGCCTTTGATTGGTACATAGTCGACATATCACAGACTAGCCAAACAGCCTTGCCGGATGACAGAGAGTTGATCATAATCTTGAGAAGTACATCCATTGGCTGATTATTGTAGCACTGCTGTGGTCCGCCCCACATATTTGTGCCAAAGGCGGTGCTGTAGTTGCGCTGATAAGTGGAACTCGGACGAGGATCATGACCCAGGCACACATGCATGGCAACATCAAAGTAAGGAAGCACAAACATCTGATAGAAACTGTATGGTGTATACCTTTGCTGCATCTTATCGTTCTTAAAGTGCCAGTTAAACTCTAGCGGTGGTGTTCCCAAGCATATACTGATAATCTTATAGAGCTGTTCCATCATGGACTTCAATAAGGGTACAATATTACTGCCATCGCCATCAAATGTGAACTGTGCATGTAAACGGCTGCTGAACTCGTGCAGCTACGGGACAAAGAATTGAAGGGTTTAAGAAACTCTTTGTTGATAAAGGGGAACTTACCTTGCTACGCAGCATCTTGTTCAGATGTCCAGTGCGTGTGGAGGACCAGCTGGCCAAGTAACAGCTCTTGGGCATAACACCATATTTCTGTACGAGATTTGCAAACATTTCCCAATTGCCGGCATCGGGAACTGTATGTTTCATCAGATACTGAAAGCAACGTCCGTCAAGAGGCTCACAACGTGCCAGCATTTGGACCACTGTATTCAGCACATAGTTACAGCGTTCCACCTTGTTCCAGTAGACCAAATATGCCGGCGATAGTTCACACTCTGTGGGCATGGCCAGACGCAGCAGATCGAGTCCTTTGCATATCCAATTCGGACCATCCGTACTGGCTTTGAAATCCATTGGCACATTACGGTGTTCTGGGCCCGTTATCGTCCACGTCTTGGCACCTGGATTCAGGCACACACGTATGGGATCGTGGGCCGTGCATATGTTCTGTGCCAACTGATTCAGAGGCGAGTCATAGAAGTGAGAACGCCATGTGGACAACTGATCAACGTTGAGTGCAAATTTGCTGCTATTTGGCGTTGATCGATTCATCGCTCAATCGACGTTCGGAGCGAGCAATACACTTTGAGAAACTAAAATTAGATCTGATCTATTTAATTGTTCACAGTGTGACCTGATTTTTTTGTAAATGTCAACAAGCAAAGGGAAAGGGTTGCACAGAATTTTGCCAATCACGAATTTCGATAGTATTCCCAATGCATTTCATAATAAGCTGATGTTCCTTTGTAACATACCATATATTAACTAACAATTTCTAACGAGCTGATCTAATATTACTATTATTATAAAATGTATGTTATAGCTCTGTTTTTAAAGTAGATTGTAGTTATCATAGATTTACATTTCGGGTTCACTTTGCTAAATTTAGCTACAAAATGTTTAGTAATCACAAAGAAAATGAGAACTTATTAACATAAAAGCTTTTAAATTAATTCAAATTTAATGTATGATTAAATATTATAGAAATATGATAGATTAAACCTAGTCAATAGTTTCTAAAGAAACGATCATCAGATGACCTACAAAAATATAGAATAAATGAATAGAATTAAATATACATATTATTATTATTATTATAATAATTGTCTTTAGAATTATATCATTAAAACAAACGCAAAATCATCTGTGAGATCATGAATCACCATGATCAACGGGCTCACATAGATGAACGCATCCGACGCTGATCTGAGTTGAGCTGAAAGATGATTTGTGTGTTTTTTGTGGGTGTCAATCAAGCGCTGATTATTTGTAGTTTATTTATTTGTAAATACTTTATTTGTTTTGTTGTACAAAACCTACAGCGTTGGCAATAATTTTTCGTCGATCAGTTGAAATTCGAAAAGCGTAGAGATGAGACATCAATGGGCCTTGATGCTGCTAATGGCAGCAGCGGTAGCGTACGCGGAACGTATTAATCTATACGGCGGTCGATCAACTGTTGGTGATGGACATAGAAGATATGGTCTAGTGAGTGGTGTTGGCGATGGAGGACCGTATAGATTGAATGAAGATACGGATCGAATGACGCATGCATTGGTGCATGGAGGTCGTGAAGGGGGGCCCTTTGCACAAGATGATAATGCGTTTAGTAGTGGTGGCCGGGGACCCTTTGCAGCTGAAAAACATGGTTTAATAAGAGGAAGCAACAGCGGAGGACCATTCAACCAGATTAACGATCAAGCACCTTCAAATGGATTAATTCACGGTACAAACAATGGGGGACCATTTGGAGGAAATACAGAAAGTGGATTAGTAAGTGGACAACACCACGGCGGACCCTTTACACAAGGAAAATCTGGTTTAGTCAGTGGTGGAGCACACGGTGGACCATTTAGTGGAAACACTGACGATAATGAGAGATTCAGGGATGGATTGATAAGCGGTGGTGGTGGCAGTGGAGGACCCTATAGAACAGAGAACAAACAAGAGCCAGCAGGATCATTAATAACTGGTAATGCAAAAGGAGGGCCTTTAAATTTGCATAATTAATGTCGATTAAAAAACTATAAACAATGACATTGAACCCCATGCAAGGAACAGAATTTTCTTTGCAGATTAATGAAGTTCAGATTAATAAAATGGATTTGTATGTCTGTCTGGTTTACTTTATTTTTTTTTTATATTTTGTGCATGTTGCACATGAACTGCAGCGGAAACACTGTCTGCATTTCTAAAATCACACAAAACATTTTCCTCATGCGAAAATGCAGTCAAAGTTGTACCAAATGCAGGAGCATCTTACCCCGCTGTGTCCGTACTGGGCGACGAGCACATCGAACCTGAACTCGTGACCCAACATTTTTGTGCTGGTGCAGTCAGGCGTTGATAGAGACATTGCCCGGATAGATAGAGCAAGAGACAGCGATAGTAGAGTAAACGAGAGAGAGAGAGAGTAAGAGAGGAATTCGCATTGTCTCGCTCTCTGTTATCTGTGTCGCACAATTCTAGCTCTGCTTTGTGGCTATTGTTGCTGCTATTGCAGTTGTTGTTGTTGTTGTTGTTATATTTAGCAGCACAGACGCAATTTATATAAAGTTTAATTGATTGGAAAATCAAATTGATTTGATTCGAACAACAGTAGCAACGTCAGCCCTCGCACTGGCCACGCAGTCTATAGCTTCAGGCCTTCTGTTGTCTCTTCTCCATTCGAAAATCCCTCCATCAATACCCAAACCAGGTTGGCCAGTGACTAGACACTGTGGCACAGTGTAAGTTGCAGCTCGTATAAACCATTGAAAATGCAGCTGCGTCTATTTAATAGCTCTCTCTCTCTCTCTCTCTCTTTCTTTCTTTCTCTCTTTTCTACTCTCTTTCGCTGTCTGCTGTTTGACTTTTTATTGCTGTTTTTGCCTTTTTTAGCTTGTTTTGATTTAGTGCTACATAAATAACGCTCCAATAGTAAACAAATTTATTTCAGTGTTGTAAAACCATACAGCACAATTATCGATTACAAAATGTAAAATCGATAGAAAAAAATTTAAAATTAAAGATTTCGATTAATGAAAAACATTTGGATTGACTTGCAAAATGCTTATATGTATATATTCATTTATGGCATCACCATTGATGTACAGATTAGTACACAGAATAATTATATACTAGGTGATTATACCATTTTCAAGTGCAATTGCCATGCCTAGTTTATTTGAATATACAATTATCATATTTGGCAGTGGGGAATGTATACCCAAGGCACGACTCATGGTTAACAGATTCATAACTAATAATACTCACTTATTATTTTGTCTACGTCCCACTCAAAAGCTCAAAACTCAAAGCTCACTCCATATAACTGCCGCACGTTTATCTATTTAAGTGTACTCATTTAAGTCAAGTTCTCATTCCTCTCTCACTGCTCTCTTCAGAGCCCGCTTATTGGAATTTCCCACGTTCAATGCCCCGTTCACAGTTTTAGTTATGCAGTTGTCATTAACAACCGTGGAATACCTGTTTAATTTTTATTGTCAAAGTTGCTGCATATACGAGCGTTGTATGGTGTGGAAAGAGAGAAATAATGAAAACAACAACAGTAGAGCTTTAACTTCAGTTGAATGGGGGAACAAAGCGCGGAGAGAATGGGAGAGCACAAAAGCTTACAATCTGCTCACGAAGTGAAGCTAATGTGAAACTGCTCAATGAGTGCCAACAAGCGATATGTTTAATGGACAGCAATAGAAAAAGTTTTACCTAGTACGACTACACCTATATACGGTCCGATCCCCTGCTGTTCTCTCCGGCACCTATGTGAAGTCGAGCCATTCAATTGAAAATAATTAGCAACATTGCTCAGTCACATAGCGAAACTTCTTAATTGCTTAAATAAAAGCGGTGAGAGAGAGTAGAGAGAGAGGTAGAGAGGTAGAGAGAGAGAAAAAGAGAGAGCTCTCGTAAGTGTAGGAGAGCGTATTGTGCTCTAACTTTGGCTTCCAAGCGAATTACTTATCAGTTGACTTCGCCCAGATGAAAGAGATAGATAGATGGAAAGAGAGAGAGAGTGAGAGAGAGAGGAGCGCCTGCAACGACATAAGAGGGGAGAGTCAGACAAACGCATTATGCATACATAGGCTGTCGTGTCTTTGTCTGGCACCTCATTTCGCACAGTGGAATTGATTGGATATATTGTGTGGCAACAATATCAGTTGAAATTCCTAAAAACCTTAAGTAATCCCGACAGTACAACACCCTGTGAATAAATACTATTAAATTTGAATGCAACAATTAATTAGCATTATAAAAAAAGAATCAAAGAACAGGGTTTAAACAGAATGAATTATTGAACGAACAAAGTTCGTTAATGTCTTCTGAGTATAATGTTATAAGAAAACTGATAAAGATTAGCATTTTCAAAAGACTCAAATGATTCGGCGTCAGCACGTTTGGCGTCGTCCACTGTGTCTTCGACTCTATAAAAAGGCGCGTTTCAATTTAGAGCTCATTCATTTGAACTCTTCGCCTTGACCATGCGCCAAAGTATACAATTTGTGTTTTTGCTGTTGCTGCTCGTCGCCGTCTTTAGTGGTACTATATGTTATATTCCATTTTCTTATACTATATTACTTATATGCACATCTTATATGTAGCGGTGCACGCCTTCCCCCAACCCGGCGGACCTGGATCTAACACAGGACCCATTGGAGGACCATCATACAATGGTGGCCAGACTACTGATAATATAATCATTCATAAAAATTATTATTCGAATAAAAATAACTACCAACTGTAGTTAATTTCAAAACTATACATGCTAATCTGTCAATAAACCAAGAAGAAATTGATTTTTCAACTTTACATATCATACGGCTTTCTTAATTCGAATAGTGGTTATATCAAAAATCTTTGGAAATGAGTTTGAATTAATTTTCACATTTTCAATTATAATTTGTTCAAATTATATTATTTAGAATTAATTTAATCAGGGTCCAATATGCTTTACAATAAGATTGCTCTTTAATTCTTCATAATTGTTTCTGTATAATATGATAATAGTATTGTTATTGTCTTTTCAGCCGATAGACTATGGGCTGTATATAGGTTCATAATCTTTTTTCTCGTTTCAGCGATAAACTTATAACCCAAGTACATGCATGTGAATACAAAGAACCTATTATTGACTTGAGTGTGTTTGATTATGTAGAAATGCAAATGTTTGCAAAGCAAGGGATTTCCCAGATAGTCAACCGCTGATAAAAACTTGATCAGTGAACGTAAATCATACTACTACTACTACTATATACTCTAGGTGTAAAGAGATAATCGAAGTGTGCATTGATATGGTATATTGATAGATTGTGTTTTCATTGGAAAAATAGAATTATCATACATATATATAAATATAACATAATATGCTTGAAATAAATATGTGTTTGTTATTAATCGACCGGCATTTCTTTGATAATTGAGACTCATTTTAGTTCGTATTTTTTTAGCACATATATAATATAATAATTACGAAAATTTAATTGTGCTCTATATATACTTTTGTTCGCTCTCATCAGTTTGCCAATTAGTGAGCACTTTATAATAGGGTACAATGATTGTGCGAGGTGTTGAGTTATGTGAACTGTTTACGACCGAGAGTATTACCCAAAGCGTGAGTCAAAAACCGGGGCTAGTGCTGCGAGTCAGTTCGGAGACGATCTCAGTGCGATCGGCAACCGCAGAACGTATAGAAGCAAAAGCGAAATAGAGAACGAAAACAGAAATCGTTGTAATCGGCGTTTGGCTTTTTCCCAGTGTTCGCACCGTTGACCTCTCGCTGCGATATCACAACCCTCATATTTATACAGACTTAAATACACTTAAAGTTAATAAATCGTATACTATATCGTATATATTCGATCGATTGTGCAGGCGTATAAATAGCGAGTTCATAGCACTGCATCCATATAAAAGTAGTCAACCCGTTGCACAAAATGAACGCAGGTCTCACGCTCATCTTGGTTGCAATCATTGCAGCGGTAAGTGGTAAGTACTGGAATATCAACCGACGAAAAATTGGCCATATATTATCATCTGTTGTCATTTGCAGCACATAACACTGCAACGGATAAGCCCGGCACACATGTGGATCGCAGTAATGGCGTGGAGACCTCCATTCCTGGCACCCATCCACAGGCGCAGCCTGTGCCCAGTGTGATCTATAATCAGGGCGGCAATACGGTGCTCCAGAATGATGCGGGCAGCATCTATACGCGTCCCGATGGCAAAACTGTGCTGGTGGGCGCTGGTGGCCAGACAATTGTCACCGACAGCGATGGAGATATCAGTGATGACGACGATGATGATGTGCAAAGCTTCCAATCAGGGTATTCCCACG
The DNA here is from genome assembly GCA_037040025.1 of Sphaerogastrella javana. Lineage (NCBI taxonomy): Eukaryota > Metazoa > Arthropoda > Insecta > Diptera > Drosophilidae > Sphaerogastrella > Sphaerogastrella javana. The sequence continues at coordinate 14,038 of JBANCZ010000520.1, forward strand.
GCAACGTGATCATCAATGGCAAACGCGTGAGCGGCCATAGCTTTATCACTGGCTCAGATGGCGCTGTACTGGTCAATCAGGGCGGCGACGGCAGCTACCAAAACTACAACAATCATCAGTTGCGTTTGGTAAACGGCGGCCTGCAGCTAACTACCGGCGGAAAAGTGTATAATTTCCCGCCCAAGGACGGCAATTCTCAGGAGCAGATTGACATTAACGGACAACAGGCGACGGTTAAGTACGAGCAGGGTAACATTGTGGTGGAGCTGGCTGACGGCACTGTGTTGGCCAAAACCGAGGGTGGTCTCTTCAGTGGCGATCGTCAGTCGTACGCGAACCGTAAACAGATCCAGGAGAATGCTGCACGTGAGGCTGCCCGTGTGCAGGAGGAAGTGCACAAATTGCAAAAGGATCTGCAGCAGAATCTCGCTGAACAGATGCGACAGCTTCAGGATGAACTGCAGCGCAATCTGGGCAACATACGTTTCTAATTTTTACATTCGTTTCTAATATATTCGAGTGCTAATATCATACGTCCACTGTAACTGTGTCTCTGTATGTGCATATTGAAGAAGCACGAATAAATTCTGTTTCTACTTAGCTATTCACAGTTTATTTGAACTGATTTGCATTGCAGTAGATGACGTCACTCCGTCGCCGGCAATACAATACGACGCAATTTAGCACAATGAATGGCAGACAATACGAATTATTGCAATATCTGTAGCTGGTATTAAAAGCACGACTATCACATACTCTACATTGTATTTTCCTAATTATTCTTGATATTATTTTGATTCCAATTGCTTTTAGATTGTTCTTAGAATCGCATATTAATTATGATATCTGAGTTTGATTTCGCTATGTAGTTCCAGGATTCCATGGTTCCATGTCTAAGTAATACATATTATGCGCATTTTTTCTTCCGCTGAGCATGAAAAATGTGAGCCATGTGTCCTGCAGGAAGTTCTACATTTTGCACTTGGACTAATTTCAAAGTGCCATATATCAGTTGACTTGGCAAGGGGCTAGACGCAGCCAACAATCCGATGAAGCTAGCACGCAAATTCCGCAGGTGACAAGCGCTACACTGAAAACAAATAAAAAGAACAGAGGTTACAATAAATATTCTTAAGAGGAACTTACATTAAAAGTAAATTGATAAGTATCTTATAATTTATCAATATTTTATAGATTTATTACAATCTTACCATTTATAAAGTTAATTGTAATCCATTAACTAAAATTACTATACATTTTTGTTTGAGTGTGCGCTGCAACCTGTGCACGTTATGGAGGTCTCTTCATTCAGACCCCGATTCGCACCCCTTTGGCTGCCTGTGGCCGGGACGTGGCAGGGAGACGCGTGTGTGACAAATGTGCGTCAAGTTACTGGCAACTTATTTTACAATGTGGCAGCCAGTGTGGCGCCCCATGGTTCGCAACTTTGAGCTCAACTCGAGCAAAATATTTAACTTAACGGAATCTTGTATAATTAATTTAATATACTGCAGCTTTTTTGCTGCGTTTTTCTTTCTTCGCTCACAATTCTTTTGTCTTTATTCTGCAAGCTCCTCTAATTTAGTAGAAACGTCGGCATCAGCTTGAAATTTATTCCTGTTGTAGCAAATTTAATGCTGTGCTTATATCAACTATAAATTATTTTTAATATTTTTATGATCAAGTGAACAAACACAAGTATGTATGTGTATATTTAAGAATGGAAATTAAATGTAAATTCAGGCTGCAAGACATTAAAGGCATCTGTATACCATGATGGAATAATTCGGAGACATTTATGGGAACAGGAACTGGAACTGGAAATGGGAGCGGAAACAAGGCTGCATTCAGGACTGGGGCACATAAACTTGTCACAAGTCAGTTTAATGCCTTGCCACGTGCAACATGGTGTCTGCAGCAAGTGTGTGTGTGTGTGTCAGCTGACAGAAACTTGCCACTGGCTTGCATTTTGCATTTTTTGCACATTGCACGAAATGTGGAAATGAGAAGAGCTCGCAAATGTTGCTGACAGCGCCGCTTAGCTGTCCCTTCACACACATAAGTACATATACGTATAGATATATATATTTATACATATATATGCACATACACACATCCATGTGTGAACTGCAATTGCCGTGGGGGTGCGAGAAGTCGCTTGAGTGTTACCTTTTTTTATGGCCGACATGCATAATTTATCTGGAGATAAGATGTGACAAATGTTGCCAGTAATTATTGTTAATTGAATTTTGCATTTAAAGTTTAACGATTTCTATCTACCTCAACGTTCTCAGCAGCTATCAGGAATAAGTTTACCTTCTCTACAATCTGCTGCCAAGATCAGTCTGATGCGTTGAATGGTCGTAGTGACGCACACGACTACAGCATTCCCCTCGATATGGAAGGCGTCTGTGTAGCATCTGCTGACCAACTAAAAGCGGTCAACTTGCAGGTCAAGCTAAAGCACTATAAGATCCACTTGCTCTCAAATAAGAAACAGAACGCGCTGCTAATGGAAATGAACAGCTGCCCTTTGTAAGCATATCCCGAACAGTAGCAAAGCCGCCATGTTGTATTCTTGGGTCAGAGCAAAACGTGCAGTGTCGCATTTTCAGTGTTGTGTAGCATACTGAATATCGACATCTGGCAACGCCACCCGCCAAAATTAAAAAACCCTGACCACTCGTTAAATATCAATCGAAGAAAGGCAATAAAAATTGCTTTATTTATAAAAACATTGCAAACATATTTGTTTGCATCCCTGTATTTATACTCTTCCGTCTTTCTTTTGCATTTCCCGTTCCAGTAATCATGCTATTAATCCTCGTTCAGCTAATAAATTGAAAGAAGACTTATGAAATTTATCATTAAAATGATTCATTTTATGATCTTTATTGTTGATATAAGTTATACAGAGTTGATGACCATTTAAATGTGTGGGAAAGTGTGTAATTTCATGTGTAATCGGTGTCCAGGCACGGCAAACTCACAAGAAAAATTGAAAACATTTGCACACCTTGAACTTCAATAGCTGAAACAAAATTTTTCAGTGCGTCAATGTGAGCAATTGTCTTCAATCGAATATGTAGTGTAACATAATGTGAATCGAGGTATTAAGTGTTAATAATCTCTGCAGGTATTCATCCAATATGGCTGTACTCGGAGGACATAAGACTATCCCATTGAAGAGCATAAAAAAACCAAGTCCGATAGGAGGGACCCAACGGACTTGTTGCCTTTGTTTTGTTGTTTTGTGTTGTTTTGTGTGCTTGAACTGTCCAGGCGAAAAGTTTTATCTGCATTTGTTTGCCCCAAGTGAAAGTTAAATGGTCTAAAAGTAAGCTTGTTGTCGCTGTTGTTTATTCCTTCTTACACTGGAAAGAAAGAAATGCGTATAACAAAAGTTTGAAATATTTGCTATACATATATAAATATATTTATTTGTTCTAATTAATGATCTACCGTTTTTGTTCTTTTGTAAAAGTTGCCGCTGTCGCTCGAACAGTCGCCATCATCGCCACTACTATTTTCCATTGGCCGCTTGAGGGACCTCTGCATTTTGAAGTTCTCTTCCATATGGTCAATTACGTAGTTATTATTGACTCTGTTGACGACTGGGTTGTCGTCGCCATAGCCTCTACTATCGCTTTGATTGTCTTCTATGATTATACCATCACTGCTGCTGCCACTTTCGCTGTCGCTACTATCGCTGGTGTAACTGCTAGTACTACTGGTGCTGCGACTGCTGTTATTCCCGCTCCCATTTAACACTGCCCTGGGATCAATATAGGTGGTGTATTTGTTACTGCTGTCACTGGATCCATCATCGCTGCAGCTGGATTCATCGCTGCTAGATTCCCCATCGCTAGAGCTTGAATAACTTAAACTTTCATCATCACTGCTGTTGGTGGTGTCGGTGGTGCTACCGCTAGGCGTTGGAATAGGAGTATCGGGACGCTTGCGTTTCAAATTCTTCGTACTCGCTGTTGGATAAGTGTTCATCTTGATTGTGGGCCCAGCTATGTAAAATCCACTACCATAACTACTAATTGGACGATTAAAATTTTTATTACCAGTGCTGCTACCGCTCTGATTTGGAATAGGAGTGTCGGGGCGGCCGTGATTTACATTCGCTTCCCCATCTGATTCTGAATCGGTGCTCCAGTTGTTCGGTAGTTCGAATTTTCCTTTGGGCTCAGTCATATTTAAAGCAAAGCCAATATTAAATATGATTTCAATTTGTTGTTAAATTCAGAATATCAAGAACACTGTTTTTTTACCGACTGTACTGTTCGAGGTGTTCACGTTGAGAACGCTTGCAGGCATCTGATTAAAAATCTCCAATGTTCTACATGAAATAATTTCTACAGAGCCTACCTAGATTAAGGAATATTTAACTACCATTTTATTTTCCTTACTGCCGCAAATTGATCTAAATATATCGATAGTATCGTATCAAATGACATGACGGCTTTTGAGCATTCTTGAACTTGTTTCTTACAGTGTAGTCGTACGTATTTTGTAACAGTTCTGTCGGACCATTGGCACTGCTCCTCCATATCAGAACTACCTTTGCCTGAATAGTTCCATGAGTGTTTTCTACTTTTCCGTTTTTATTTGTTGTTGTTTTTACATTTTTAGTTTACCTTTGGTTCTTCTTCTTGATTTTTAATAGTTCGACGCATTTGTTGTTGTTTTTTTTTCGAATGCATTGTGGTAATTTTGAAGAAGCCATTACTCGCACAGTGAATATACATATATATGATGTATGCAGCAAGGGTTCCGATCGGGGTGTATAGGATGGCATAAGGGAGAGAGAACTTTTCAAAATGATTTATATGGTTCGGATACTTACTTGCGTATCTGTGACAAAGTGTTCCCTTGATTTATTGCACTTTGGAAAACAATGCAGCGCACATTGAGTTTGACATGTGCAGAGTCCCGAATTGTTGTTATTCTTGCAACTCAAATATTTAATGCCCATGCAATTTTATTCGTATACCCTATATATACAGGAAATAGGGTAATTAGGCTGCAATTGGAGCCTCACCGATTTAAATCCCAGTGCTAAATAAAACAAAATGATCTATTCGGATTTTAATTATTATTGTTCTTAAGATTACTAAATTGACAAATAAATTTTAAAAAATGCGGAAACGGGGGTGGCACCATACCATAAAAAGTATATGCATGCTTGGAAACGTAGATTCTTAATCGATAACTATAAAATTCCATATTGACTTTAACTGAATCATCATTAACACGTCATGTATATGCAAATTAAGTGTTTTGATCTCGACACGAATTAATTGAAAGTTTCCTAATCAGTATTATCTTTCCCATGAATTAGAAACTATCAATTATAGTTATATGTATTTGCTTTATTTCCCACTTATATTTCAGCTTAAACAATTATCTGATTTACTGGGAACGTTCGATTCTCTTATGAAATAATCTTTCAATGTTATTCGACAATATATTACAAATAAAAAGAAAATATATTTATTAAAACTAATAATTTTATTTAAAATAATTAATTGGAAAATTTTCCTATTCATTTTAGTGTATGACTAATTTCTTAAAACAAATATATTAATCGTTGGATTGCCAGTTATATAGATATTCGGCAAAACTGTTCCGTTACTGCGTATATCGATGCTGTGATCTCTCGACGTATCATTGGCTTGGCCAACCTCGATGTTTCGATTACCATCATCAATTTGACCCACTCGATAGCTTTGATTGTAATTGTGATAGTCCAGGCCATTGTACCGGACAGTTGTCCAATAGTAGAGCACATCACCCGTCTGCAGCTTTTGCAACCGATTGTGATACGTCCAGCGTCCATTGCGTGAGCTGACGACATCTGTGGCCCACGTTTGATCGCTGAGATCCTCCATTTCCGCATTGAGTTTGCCATGAAAGGCGAACAGCGTAATGCCCGGCTCATGCGGTACGGATACCTCAAAGCCACGGGGCGTTAGCACCTTGACTGTGGCCTTGGGCGCCTCATAGGCGTGGCTGCTGCCAAAAATCACACAAAAGCTGAGCACCAAGACAAGTTGCATTGTTCTCTCTCTCTCTCTCTCTCTCTGTGTGTGTACGGGTTGGCCGCGTTATTGCAACTGCTGTCAGCTCAGCGTGGCGTTATTGCTTTTGTAGCCAAGTGGGAGCTTATCTGAGCTTGGGGGTTACATCTGGGGGTTCCGGCAACTGGTTGCATGGTTAGCTACAGTGCTATACGAGCGGGGGTTTTCCCGCTGCAGCTGTGCAGCGGCGGTGTGGCCGTCAGACAGTTGATTGCATGGGGATCTGTGTTGGCTATGAATTGCGCGCGAGCCAAAAAAGAATGCAGTACAAAGCCATTTAAATAACTTGCGCAAATACTTGCATACACTGCAAAAAGAAAATATGAGAGCACAAAATGAATAAGTGTGTTTATGATTTAGATTATAAAATGAAAACTAAAGCTAAAATATGGTACAAAATTGTCTGTGCATATAGCATTTTTATGAGGTGAACATTCAATATTTCTTTAAGTGTAACATATTTAGTTTTTCTTTTTTTTAACGACACAAGAAACAGTTGTGGCAAGAGCTTAAAGCTTTAACTTACACGACAGTTGCTGGGGCTGGGTCTGGAGGAGGAGAGGAGACGGGTAGTCCCTGCTGCTGGTGCTGCCCAGCGTCATGTGTGCGGTTTCTGTGTGTGTGTCGCTCCTTGGGCCGCGCTTTGTGCCAGATATTCGCAATGCCACAACAATCTATGGCATTGTTGCAGTTTCACCCTGTTCCCCTATCCCTTCACTCGTTCTCTTTTGGCTGGCATCCCAGGCGCAGCGCAAGACAACTGCGGCAGATACTTAAATAGTTACTGTTGTTAATGCTGTCAAGACCCAAGGAATGTTTACAATCTACAAGTATGAATGCGAGTACGAGTCCGAGTGTGAGCATGAGTCTCTGTCTGAGTACAACAATGAGCACAGGTATGGGTATATGTGTGTATGGGAGTGTGTAAGTATTGGTGCCACATGCCAGAATTGTCAGTTAAGAGTGTAAAGTTGTGTTCAGCATTTAACGAGCGCCACATTTTCGTTTGGCTTAACAAAATACAAATAATAATAGCAAAATTATTACTTTAATGAATATATTTCACCAAATGTACTTGCGTTTTTAGCGGAGCGCTAGATAGAGATGGAATATGTGACAAAAAGCGACAGTCGCGTCACGCCAAAATATCGATAGAATGTATCGATTAAAACAATAGGACAGCAATCGAAATTTGAGGCAAGTTATAGTTGTAGCTGAACTGAATTCGTTTTCGATTATTCTAATTATTATAAATTAAGGGTATTTATGTAAATTATCTGAATTATTTTTTTTTAAAGAATTTTATTTAATATAACATACAGTACGCATTATTTATTTAAAATATTCAGCTGACCGAAATTGAGGCACAGCAGTTAAAGAGTTTATTGTGATCAGTTCAACGGGTCCCCAGTTAATTTTTAATGGCTGTGTCAAAAACTGAGCCCCAAGTGAATGGATGCAGCCTGATACTGGTACTGGTTCTGGGCATAGTACTAGCATAGTACGAGTATTAGCAGGACAGTCGTTTGGGCCAATCAGGGGAACTGTGGACTTGAACAAAGTCAAACCGCAGGAAAGCGAAACTAAATAGCTAACCATTTATACAAGCTATCTATTCATCTATTCATTCTCATTCCCATTCCCATTCCCATTCCCATTCTATTCCATCCATCGTCAACTCAAACTCTGTCAATTTTCTCTGGGCAACAAACTGACCCGCATCGCAGTTTCGGCCATCTATCTAGATGGGTCGATGGCTCGATGCTGGCCTCGAAAGCCCAGGCTACGTTTGGCGCTTTGCGCTGATTTATAAGCTGCATTCCACTGACCACTTGATTGTCGCTATTCATGTGTGTGCGTGTATGTGTGTGTGTGTATGTGTGTGTGTGTGTGATAATACACTGCGCAAATAACTTTACAATCTCGCTCAAAATTATTTATTTAATTATTTAGTTTTTACCAGCTCGCCTTTGCTTTCAATTCGCCGTTACTGTCAAATCTACCATAATCGATATTTGTTCAATACAACGCTTCCTTTTGCATTTGATCGATACATCGATAAGGCAGACCTGCAACTTTTCTTTGAGTGTGTGTGTGTGTGTGTGTGCGTGCGTGTGTGTGTGTGTGTGTAATTTATTTACGTTAACACGCGCTGGCCAGCGCCTAAAACTATGCCATTCACACACACACGCACACATGAGAGCAAGCGCAATTTTCATTTATTTTAAATGGCATAGAAAATTGCAAACTGACATTTTTCTGGCCAAGTGCCTTGATATTGTATCTCGTTTCGGTTTGCTCTGGCCATTTCATTGGCTTTGTGCGCACAACCGGAAATTTGTGTAGTTAGATGCTTTGACTAGCTTCACTTGCTGCTGCTGCTGCTGCTGCTGCTGCTGCTGCTACTACTCTTCTTCTTTGTTGTTGCTGTTGCTGTTGTTGTTTTGATTCGTTTTTTGTGATTTTGGTTTTGGGTCAAATGCCTGCATTTTGAGCCGAGCATTAAACTCTAAACGGACAGCAGACTGATTACCATGAAATTACATTGTTTCGCACTTAAAATGTTGCACCATGTAGAACACTGTAAATGCGGCTGTTGGCTGCATTTTGGCTACACTTGTCCAAAATGGAATGCAGCATAGACCAGGCATAGACCTGGTCGGATTTGGGTCTCTCCCATGTCCTGGGCCTAGCTTAATTAAGTGTCCTGTTTTTCATTTGTGGTACAGAGAGCAAATGCTGCGATTCAACACATTGAATTTAATTGCTCGCATTTATAGTTAATTGATTTTATTTTTAGCAATTTAGCATTTGTGTTTTTGCTATTTGTTTTGATTTGTTTTCCCGATATTTTTTTTAAATTTTTTTCTCTGTTTTTGTTTAACGTTTATGCGCCAGGTGATTGCAGCATCATTTGGGCTTATTTTAATTCGTTTAGGTATTCGCATTCGACCAAATTGCATAAAAATTGATTTAAATTAGAAAAACAAGAGCCGCACCGCACACACAGGTCGACTTTGTAGTTTTAAATTATTTAAATACAATAAGCGAAACTATTAAAAAGCAATACAAATTCAATTAAAACAGTTCAACATTGGCAATTCGCTAGAAAAAATAGTTTCCGAAAAGTATTATTAATGCTATAATAACTAGTGATAAAGAGACTATTATTTGTATTGAAATACAACAATGCACACAGTTTAGACATCGATATACCTATCGATATAAGTAATCGTTTATAGCTTATGAGCTGAGTCTTAAATGTGAAGTCACGGAATAAATGCTGATTGTTTTTCTTTACACTGAGGTCTTTTATTTCAACAACAGTGCGTGTCTAACTACTCGCCTCCTAACATTTATTAATGCTATAATAACTAGTGATAAAAAAGACACTATTATTTGTAATTTCAAACCGGGAAGTTTAAAATCGGCCCTCAGATATAAAATATATCCAAAATTACATTACACACCTACTATATATCGATAATCTATATTGATTATCGATTAACGATATCGATTATCGATATTATTTAGAAAAATCGGTTATCGATAATACTATACAAGACCGAAATTATTGTACTGCATTTACTATACTGCACCGAAAAACCATTCTTCTGGAAATACTAATCTGTTTCAAAAATACTATTCGGTTCGGTCGGGCCAGTCCCTACTGTCGGATATTTTTATTTTGGTATTTTACTTCTTACATAAAGTACTATACTCCAATCAAGTGTATATAGCTTTTGATGTTTATATTGGAATCGACCAAGCAAATTTAATAAATATAAATTAATTTAATGAAATATGTAGTTTGTGTTAATGTAAACTTTCCTAAATTAATAAACGTCTGTCAATTGCATTTGACTTTATATATGTGTGTGTCTCTGTGTGTAGGCACATGCCATTTCCCTGTGCATAATCAATTCTGTGTTGCATGGCAAAGCAAACACCTTAGCTATCCTTACCCTGCCATGCTCACACGGATGGCAATAAGCTAAGCAAAGACCTATCCAATCAAGCCCAGACCATAACCACAACGATAGCTATAGATAAAGCTATGTATACTCAGCCCAATGTAAAACCACTTCACATGTACCTGGGCATCTCCATCTCTTGTATGGCTGATACCTCCGCACGAGCACAGTTGCTCAAACATGGTGACTGTCGGCTCAATAAAGGTACCATATTACATGCATGTATGTGTGCAAACACTAGTACCTACACTGTAAAAAATCAAGCTCATTGTCTGCATTCCTTATTTATATTTTCCATTTACAATTTGCGCTTTTGCTTACCGAAGCCGACAGTTTACTGATCAGCGGCGTCATTTACTCTTCTATATTGAAAATGTTACGCTTGTAGAGCTGCCAATCTGTTTCAGTCTAGCTATCGTCCTTATCGATTACAATTTGTAAATAAATTATTTACGTATTTTGCAAATAATTTAATACATTGTTTGTCTTAATTATATTTTTATACTTACAATAGAGAATATATTTTCTGCGATTGATATTCATTATATGCAAATGATTATAATTATGGCGCGCATGTAGGCAAGTGTGGCGTTGCCAAACTTTGATATTTAGTTGTTTTTTTTTTCTATATAACATATTATATATTTATTCAATTTTTAATCAAATATTTTTTAAATTTTTATTTAATTTTTCGTAATACATAAATTAACATACCAGGACAAAATTTTGAATGCTTGATTACATGAGCTTAGTTAGTTTCGATTAATCGATTACAGATATTGGCTGAACGAGGGCTCCATAACGAGTTGATCAGCAGTGTGCAGCCCTGCTTTTGGGTTTCTTTGTTGGTTGTGTTTATAGCTACTTTGGAATAAATAGGAAGCAAGAAGTCTTTTAAAAAATGTTTTTGGTATGAATTTATCGTTTACCATTTATAATTTTTCGCCAAGTGTAACACTCTTGCACATTGACAGCTACAGCGCACATATTTAAAGAGCAAACGTTTATCTAAGTTGTACCGTTGCGGTTTCCGTTGACATTCAAATGCGGAAGCACCTGTCGCCCGGTGCCGACATCGACACAACGACCAAGGAGACACCAAAAGACACCGAGCGAGAACCCAGAGACCGTGCGACCATCCGGCCAAAAGACCAGGGAGTCTGAGAGGCAACGGCACCAGAAACCAAGGACTCGAGACGACTCTACTACTACCACTAAGTCAGCAGCAGCAGCAGCAGCAGCAACAGCAGCCACTTCCGATTTCACACGCAACCAGAGCAGTAGATACTTTGAGTACGACGGCTTAGGCTGTCTCCTTCCCTATAGGGCTGTTCTACCAGTTATCTATTAGAAAAGTCTATTTAAAATTGAGTGTAAATTGTAAACTCATGGTACACGCCTCGCATGCAAGTGTGAGTTTATGGTGCGTACGATTTGTCTTGGCTGTCTCTGTGGCAATGCCGGATACACACTCCGTCGGGCATGCATGACAAGTTTTCTTGAGTAACTTGCCGCCCCTCACGCCCACCTGCCACTGGAGTAACACCTGTACACACAGCTCTGCCCCACAGCCGCATTCCAAAGCTTATGTGAACGTGTGTGTGTTTGTGTGTGTGTGAGTGGAGTAACTTTTGAGTTTCAAGTATCTGCGTACTGGTTGTCATCAACTTTAAATGGTTTCGCTTACACCTTGAGGATGTCATTGAACAAATTAATTACTTGACAAGCTTAGAACAGACCCCAACTGAAGGGCTGTTGCTACTCCAAGTGGATGGAAGGTTATTTGGGCTGGTGGTTAAATTACTGCATAGACTGTTGCTCATTATGCCACATGCCCCACTTTGTTGCCACGCTGTGCCTCATTATCGTTTTGTATCGAATGTATCACGATTTCTGGCCAGAGAACGCATTTTCGATTCCCTGCGCCCATTAATAATGCGCCACTCATACAGTTTTCGTTAATGCATACACTGAACAAATTTTAAATAAATATTTAGATTACGTTCGATTAAAAACAGTTCAGTTTTTTGGATTCATAGTATATTTTCATTTTCAATAAAAATCGTTTAAATTTCATGTTATCGATCTTCAAGCTGTTTTTTTTTTTTTTTTTGTTTTTTTTTTGAGTGCATGTGTGTGTCCTTTTGGATTTGCACAAACGTGGATATGTATGTTATGCAACACGCAACACGCTGGTAAAGTATGTGGCACGCTGCACGAGATGGGGGCATTGGAGCATGGGGCGCACATACTAAAACAATGCTGCTAAATGGCTATGCATTGGTCGCTACTCACTTGGCTACTGCTGCTACCAGTGCTGATGCTGCTGCTGCTGCTGTTTTCCTGAGCTACTACCGGAAATTGGAAAAGCGTTGGTTTATACCACACCCTATCGCAAGTTAAGTGGTGCGAGGTTATCGTGAACCATGGGCAAATTTAATTTAGTAAGATTATTCAACATTTGTTAAATCGAGTGCTTTAAAGTTGAGCTGGGATAATATCGATGGTACTATCGATGGTATCGATAGTTTAAGCTATTGTTGTCATCACTATCGAGTGGCGCCTCTACCGATAGTATCCCAGCTCTACTTTAAAGTGAACATGCCACTATCAGTGAAAAGTAATCGTGAAAAGGCGATATACTGTGAGGTAGGGTGCTATCGAGTATTGAATTATCGATCTATCGGTACTTTGCGTTACATTTCAGTGTTGCCCATAGTACAAGGGTTGCCTACACACTTTATGCATGCAGCGCTCATAAAGTGCGCCCGCCATTTCGCACTGGCCAAAAAGACTTTGCCATTGCTGTGTCTGTGTGTGCGAGTGGGAAAGCGAGAGCGAGTATGTGTGTGTGTGTGTGTGTGAATGTATTGTATGCATGTGTGCTTGTAGTTGTGTTTGTGTGCAGCGGCACTCTCGTTACTGCGCTGAGCGTGCTCTGCTTCTTGGCAAAGCTGCTAATGGCTGTTGTTAAGCATCCATTGTAGATGTGTGCAAATGCAGCTATACATACATATGTATAAGCTTGTATGTGTGCCGGTATGTGTGCTTGCGTATGTGTGTGTGTGTGTGTGTGTGTGAGGTAGACTGGTTAATGTACTTAGGAACAGCATTACCTTCCATGCAGCTGAGCCACACATGCATACACACACACATACACACACACCCATACAAACATATGTATGGTAATACTTTCAATGTGTGCATTCCATTAACTCGAAGTGAACTCTCTTAGCTTTTAATAGCCCCTGGAAGCGGCTATAATCGTTAGGCTATAAACATTTCATCAGACCAGCATAAATCTATTATTATCAGATTATTATTTTCATAGGAGTTGTACTTGCACCTTAAAGAATTGAAAGAAATATTTGTAATAAAGAAATTTCTAAGTTTTTCAGTTAAATAAATATTTTAAAACTGCCTTGGCATTTATTTGTTATTTATTAAAATGTTCTATTACTCTCAATATCATTCACAATGTAGAAATTGTCTTTTTTGCAATTGATATTCATTGTATGCCAATTTTTTAATTTTGGCGCGCCTTCAAATGCGTATGGCGTTGCCAGATGTTGGTATTCGGGGTACATTCTAATTTTTTATTCATCAAATTATATATTCATTTATGCTATTCACGCTTAAATAATAGATCATAATACATATAAACATTAAACATAATAGTGAAACAAGTATTTAATGCTAAATTTGCTTAATTAGCTTTGTTTCGATTAATCGATTACTTTACTTTGGCTGAACCAGGGCTCCACAACGAGTGGATCAGCATAGTGGAGCCCTGGTTTTCATTGATCATTTGTTTGTTTGTGAAGGAAGGCGTGAAACGCGCTTTTAGTCCGCAATTTCCAATTCATTTTATAAATGTAACTGTAGTACAAATTCAAAATTGAATCGAATAGAGTTATCAAAAGGTGTGATTATTGTTCTATCATTTTGCATTTTGCTATTGTTTTGCTTGTTTTCTAGTCTTTAATTGCTTTCTTCTTCAATTCCTTTTAGCTCCTGCTGTTTGTGCAATTTGCAAAACTATTTGCCAAAATAATCATCTCAACAGAAATATGAACAGAATATGGCCAAATTGTACAATCAAATGAATTTCTGTTCATGCGGTGCGGTTTCATTTTCCATTTTTATGCTCAATGTAAAATGAATCAGTCAATTTGATCTGTAAAGAGGGAAATAACCGCAGATACATTTACATACAGCATACACTCGAAGAAAACAAACTATTGACAAATGTAAATACATATAAATTGATATATTTATTCAATATATTTGTATTATTGACATTTGTATTTGTGGAAAACGATTTTGTATGTGCATTGATGGAGAATGGAATGAAAGCCCTTTAAATGGTTTACATATTTCATTTATATACAGATTTTCTCTCAGTGTAGATTACACTCAAACCTCAGCTGGCTTTCCATTTGGTTATTTTACAAATACGTAATTTTGTTTAGCGTAATTGCGGCTGCAATTGAAACTGGCATTTGATTGGAGAATAAAATGCGATAATAGATACAAAAAAAAAAAAAAAAACACATACAGGCATGTGGAAATATATATATAATAATACATATATAAATTCAGTCATTTATAAATGTTGCAAATTTGATATTTACGTTTTAATGAAGACCTTTATATGATTTCTGTTGCCATTGATAAGCCGCCTCATATCAAATTGTACAACTCTCGATTGCATACAAAATGAGATTTTTGGCTTACAATTACGATTGTTGCTCTTGCTTTTATTTTCGTTCTTATTGTTGTTGTTGTTGTAGCCATTGTTATTGTTGTTGTGGCAGGCTTTTGGGCCTGAGCTTCCATCTGACCAGAGCCAATTTAATGGCCAGCATTGCAGCTGTTGTCGGAGCCAAAGGCAAAGTTCGTTGCCATTTTTACCCTGTTAATAAAGCTGCAATGTAAACAATCAGCTTGTAGTACACACACACAACCACACACACACATACATACACAACACTCACACACACACACACACACACACACACACTGACACACTTGTATACTTATAAAGTAAAGTTAATAAAAGTGCGGAACAGGAAAGGCGGATCCAATGTGACTTATTCAGTTCGAAGGGGGGAAAAAAAGCTGTGATAAATTTGTTTAAAATGCTACGGACAATGCAACTGATACCTCAGATAAGCCCCAACAGCAGCAGCAGCAGCAATAATGTAAGTATGCATATTTAAAAAAAAAAAATAACACTAAAGTTGAAGTTGAAGTTCAGCAATGATTTATTTAATTTGATTCAAGCAAAATATTTTAGTAAAGTGCCATAAATTCCTATGTTGTTTCATTGCTTTTAAAATTAAATTTCCTAGATAAACAACAAGTGGTCTATGTCTTTTCGGTTTCTACATTTCTCTCTCTCTCTCTCTCTCTCTCTCTCTATCTATATATATATGTATATATCTATTTCTTTTTGGCATTTCTGTAGTGCTTAGCTGTCAATCCGCTTTTCGCTTCTAACCAGTATTATTTTTTTTTTTGTGGCGCCATTTATTGGTCAGAGCGTTTGACAGCTCACTTAATTAAATTCCGTTGCACACCTTTTACTTGAACGTTGGCATTTTGGCATTTGGCATTTTATTTGCAATTGCGTTTTGCTAACTTTTAACTTTTTGAGGCTTTCCACATTCTACTTAGTTCCTAACTCTCTCTGTCTCTCCTTGTCGGTCTCTTGCTCTCGCCCAGAGTCTCTTTGCTTCTTCTTCGTCTTCTTTGCCTCCCTTCCACTTTATCGCTGTCTGCTTGGGTTTCTCTCTACTCTTTCTCATTGGTAATTTACGCTTCACATGGCCGACGTGTGATAAAAATGCTTCTATGCGTTTGTCCAGCAATTCCTTTACATTTGTTCTTGTTGTTTTCGTTTTTGTTTTTATTTCATTTCGTTTCGTTTCGGCTGCAAAAGTTGAGGCATAAGTGGCGCTGTGTGCTGGTTTAAGCTGCTTAACCATTGGGGTCTCTGCGGTTCTTCCCCCGCACTTCTCCTTCTCCTCGCTCACGCACAGCCAGTGACAGTGATTGGTGTTCGTGTCGGGGATTTATTTATCTTTTAAAAGTATTTATTGCTTTGCTGAGAGTACAATGCATTGATCTGAGTTGAAATAAAAATACTTTGGAAATTATAAATACATTTCAAAATCCCTTGTAATATGGTATTATATTTTGAAGTTTGATTCAAGTTAAACTTTAACTAGAACATTGAATTTAAAATATATTTTAAAACAAATTTAGCATTTTAAATGAATGGCTATATGATATTATATATAGAAATTTGTTTAAAGTAAATCTTTATTTTATAAAAAAAAAAAAACAAATTTAACAATTTTGTCTAATGATTTAAAACATTCAAAATATCTTTCAAAACCAAAATTCATTTTACTTTAATTCTTGCTTCTGTTGTCAAATCGTATTCATTTTTTCTCAGTGTAGTGCAGCCTTATAGTAACTGTACACTCATTGGAGGCTGGCGAACTTTAACCCCAAACCAAATGCAAAATGTCTCTACTATTTCTGGCCTATGAGCATCATACATCTTCACTTTTCATTTGCTTAGTTTTCCATCTACAGCATCCCGGTCATTTGACACTTTCACTTTACGAGCCTTACAATTTATTTCACTTTTATCTAACATCAAGACATATTGATTTTTGTCTCAGTGCAACATGAAAAGGAGAAAAATCGACGACACAACAAAACAAAACACCAAAAAAAAAAAAAAAAAATACTAGGAAAAAAAAGAGGAAAACACAAAGTTTTAGGGTCTCATTTTTCGGATAAGGCCAGAGAAAGGGGCACATTATATGGGGGTTTTATCTAGTGCATGAGGATTTTAGTATGCCCCACGCAAATACTAATCAAAGATTGATTGATTACATGAGCTCATCAATCGATGCAGAGCATAGGACAATGAGAGAGTTGTCCATAAGATTTTTCCCATAATTTTGAAGGCGCAACTTAAACTTGTCATTTGATTTTGAATTTGATGTGGGTGTCGATACGGAATGAATACTTGGAAATATCTTCATTAATTTATCTAGGTGTGCAGCCTATAAGAAGGGACAGTCTCTTATTATAATTCAATTAATTTATGCTGCTTTGACAAAGGATTTCCTGCCACATGCATCTAAATTTAATTACAAATATTAATTTGAGAATTTGAGAATTTTGCATTAGATCAAATAACCCTCATATTAAATTGTTTCTCCTTAAGAAATTCCTTGGCTTAAGCATTGAATTTCACAAACATCAATGCAAATTATAGGCCATTGTTTTTATGAGTGTATGTGGTATAATTTGGAATCATTCAAATTGATTCGTTTTCAAGACATTCGTCCAAGTGAAAGTCAATTTGCATGCAAAATACAAATCTGAAACTCAAGCTGTGCGAACAGTGGGGATAGAATCAACAAAATCAGGTTAAAGTGCATGTTTGAAACAATAAAAACCACATTAAAATCAAATTCAATAAAACAAGAAGCCAGGGAAGCGCACTTGACCTGAAAACTCATTGCATTTCGAAATGGGAATAGAAGCATATTATCATTTCGCTTATTGTAAGCATAAGCATAATGATGATGTGGAAGTCACAGGAATGACAGAGGAAGAAGGAGTGAAGGAGGGATATATAGAGATACAGAGAGGAAGATTGAGATAGGGAACTGCATGGAGTCGGAGTGACAAACTAATTTCATTACTAGCAGCTGGCGCAGAATTTCCCAGTGAAATCCGGTCATAATGCTTGTAATAATAATCAACAGCCTGAGCCGGAGTGGAATTCGTACTAGGAGTTGGAGTCGGAATCGGAGCCAGAACAGAACCTTTAGCTGTGGCTAAAGTCGTAGTCGTAGTTGGAATAGGAATAGAAGTTGGAGAAGGAGTAGGAGCACGACTGAATGGCCCTGGCATGCGAATGTTACAAGTGGACGACGACCCAAAAGATGATGAGTAGCATGAACATGAACATAATGCTGGCACAAGGCAGGGGCCGATGCTGAAGAGGGGGAAAAGGGGGTAGCAATTGCCATGGCACAAATAGAACAATTACACTAAAAATAAAAACAAAAGATAGATAAGTGGAACAGAGAGAGTGAGAGATAGAGAGAGAGGTACAGTGGGTATTCTGGATAGTGGCACAAGGCAAGTGGGCGGCCCTATGGATTCGAGTGCTGGGCGTGGCCAAGCTGTGTGTAATATGTGCACAAATTGAAAATAAAGTTTTGTAACAAAATGTCGCACCGGAAATGAAACTCGCAGCATGAAGCCCCCGGGGCAATGTGTAGCCAAGCATATAAACTGGCTATAGACATAGACAGACAGACAGAAAGACAGACAGACAATGGAGCAAGAAGGCGGCAAAGAGAGCGAGGCAAACAGACAGAGAGATGGAGAAAGAGTGAGAGTGAGAGAGAGAGAGAGAGGGGGGCATGGGGAGTAAGCGAGTTGTGCCATGCAGCCACAGAGGCAATGGAGGCGTGGCACTTTGTGCAGTATTGTTTGCCACTAACACAGTTTATGCACATACACACACACACACACACACACACACGCACATACACACAACAAAAATTTGATTGAAAATAAATAAAATATAAATTAATAATAGCAAAAAAGAGATTTACATGAATAAATTGTGAATATTCTAATTTACTTAATATTATATATATTTTTTTCGATTTTTTTCCAGTGTAGGCTGGGTGCAGGGGCTTAACGGAAGACTGGGCGCCTTAGTCTAGGCGCAGTCTGCGCCAGTTGAGCCTTGCCATAATAAAAGATGACATTTTATAGCAGTCACAGCCAAGTCGGAATAAGGGAACGCGGTTTGGGCTAAGGGGTAGAGGGGTAGAGGCATCCGACAGACTTGACTCGACGCCATCCATGGCCTACTCTTGCTCATGCTTCAGCTCATGCTCCAGCTCCTGCTGCTGCTCCTGGTGGCAGCTGCTGCACAAAAGTACATAAACCTAGAAATGTCATGTTTATTTTCATTTCATAAGGAAATTGTCTGTCTATAGTTTTGGCAGCAGCAGGAGCAGAGCCAACCAACCAACCAACCAGCCAGCCAGCCAGAAGCCAGGCCACAATGTCCCCAGAGTAGGCAGCTCCAGTGCCTCGAAGGCTGCGGGCTCCGTTTACCCAGGACAGACACCTTTAACAGTTGGCTAATAAGCGTAGCACAGCGCATGCACTTGGCTTATATATATACATATATACTATATATATATATACTCCCTTATACTATATATAGTATTAATGTGGAATTGGTTATGGGATCAGAGCATATGGCACATTTTTTTATGGCTTTAGAGAGTTGAACGATTTGTGGCTTATAAAGAAAACGTATAACACATATTTTGCATAATCTTAGAAGATTTACAGATTTCGTTGTATAATAGATTTAAAATTTAAATTTCCTTCGATTTTATCATCCTATTCTATATATTTCGATCTTAAGTCCAACTCAAATTTAATTAACTCTGCGCATTGTTTGGTATATAATATTTCCATTATATCTAATGTTTTTCTCCATAAAACATGATGAACCTTAACGCTTGAAATGATATCTATTAAATGTATTGTACATGATGATTTTCGCACAGATTTTATAGTAATATTGTACGAGGTATTAGCTATTAGATATTTTGGTATGCTGGCAACGTACCCCAAAATTTTATGCACTTCAAAAATTTGAATGTGCTACTTAGTAGCAGCACTTCACCCAGGCAGAGTCAAACAATCAACCCACTCAGAATACACTCATACACACACCCGAACACACACTCACACTCACACTCACACTCACAGCATGGCCATAACACGGTATGGTCGTACGGCCGTACAGCCGTATTTCCGTAGAGTCGCACCCTGTAGCCTGAAGCCCAGTTTGAAGCGAATAACCACTCATCTAATCACATCGTTATCATCATCAACAATTTTGCACTGTCATTGCGGCACAATGGGATCGACTGGCGTTCTCTGGCAGCAGCAGTTGGCTCTTGCCTGGCACAACATCCTGCATCCTGGACTGCGTCCTCTGGCTCGCCGGCTAACCGTTTAATCATTTTGTCACGCTTTGGCCTTCCCCCCCCCCCCCCACACAAAAAAAAAAAAAACAAACAAAAAAACGAAACCAATCGCGTCAACCCCAGCCCCCGTCCCCTATCCCA
>JBANCZ010000521.1:0-34216 GCA_037040025.1 Sphaerogastrella javana
AAAAATAACAATGATTCGGTGGATTTACCAAAAGGTGGAACAGGCGTACATTTGTTGAGTAACTTACATTCATTGTCACTGTCGGCACTTTTTAGACCCTGTGTTTAAAAAACACAAAAGAGTCTGTTAACTTTGTGCAAAGTCGATTTGTGTGTAACAGACAGAAGGAGGCGTGCCACACCCCATAAAGTATATATATTTTTGATCAGGAAGAGAAGCCGAGTCGATTGAGCCATGCCCGTCTGTCCGTCTGTTCGTCTGCCCGTCCGTCTGTATGAACACCTAGATTTCGGACAGCTAAGAGCTACAGTATTCATATTTGGCACCAACACTGCTTTTGCTTTCACGCAGATCAAGTTTGTTTCAAATGTTGGAAACCATCCCCCCATTCCTGAGATAATGGGCGCAATTTTAAAGATAGAAGGTTCTGATATATGAACATTCACATTTTACATCTACTGTCATTTTCATATTTCATATATTCTCATATTTAAATTTTGGATACCTACCCCAATCCCCCACTAGTAGATACCTGGAAATTTAAAATCGTCTTACAATGTGCAATTTTGAGATAGAAAGTTGTGCTTTGGAACATATATACAAACATATGTTCGATTAACACTATCGACTATCGATATTAATTAGAGAAATCGGTTATCGATAATACTACGCCTGTCCCTACTGTTGGATATTTTTTATGCCCACATTTGAGCAGAAAACATTCAAAATTTCCGCAGAGCTTAGACAGAAAGTAAGTGAGAGAGAGAGAGAGCGAGAGAGAGGGAGATAGTGATAGCGATTGTGTGAGAGAGTTGAATAACTGCATATTTAATCTCGACTTGTTTTGGTATTTACTCTTGACGTATTTAATTAGCAATTAGCATTGCCAGCGGCATTGGCATTAAATGGCTGCAGTAGTCATATAAATCACGACCACACTGTATGCCGATGGGCGCAATGTATTTATTAGCTTTTTAACTAAATGCCACTAATTGCCACAAGTGGCTTTAACCGACTCCAACTGGCCAAAAGAGCTTCGACTGTGGCTGCTTTTGGATGCTTTTGGCCGCTTTAAGCGTATTGCCTACATTTTTATATGGCATAAAATATTTATGGTCGGCCAAGCTAATAAAAAGGTCCGATGTCGGGGCGATATATACACTTGTCCAAATACAGAAACACTCCCCAAAAACTCATAAAACCTCAAACCGAATGTCCAATGGCTAAACTGGTAAAAGTGGGCGTATATAGGTAGACGGGGGAGGTAACTCAGGGATGCTTTGAAAGGACTAAGGATTTGTTTTTGCTGTGGTTACTTTGTATGCGCCACGTTGTCGTCGTTTTGTTTGCTATAAATAAATGTTTAAATTCAGCATAACTTCTTAATAATTAAACAATGCCCATAAATCACAGTCGCACACACACACATACAGTTAAATCGCGACAAATGGACAAGTCGGACGGACATATTACCGCAGAGACAGCTGCAGGGCTTGAATTCCATTAATTAAATCACAGCACCACATTAAATATATTATAATCGTGCGGCTTACTCTCTCTCTCTCTCATACATTCTCTCCCATTCTCTCTTTGTTATTGTTAATGTTTTTTGTTGTTATTGCTTATTGTTTATTGTGCGTCGTTTCCTTTGTTTTTGCACAATATTTGGCTTATTTATGTGTCCGCCTAATTGGCTCTAAGGTGCTAATCAAAATGGTTTGTGTGCGGGTGTCCAAAGAATTCACAAATTCCAACTACCACAAACAACAGCAACAGGAGGGAAAAGAGAACAAGAAAGAGAATGAGATGGGGAAATAGATGGAGAAACAAAAGGAGAAGGGGAAGTAGAAGGGGAAGTTAAAGGAGTCACTGACTGAGGCTAAGTAATTTATGTTGGAGCAGTCTGATTCTCATTCACACATGTGGGTAGCTGAGAAGGTTGCGCATTTGACAAACCGTGTAAAAGCCTAACGTTCTAACGGTGTAATGGTCTAACAGTCTAACGGTCTACGAGTTTAACAGGCTAACTGTCTGAAGGCCTAACCGCCGAGCAGTTTGTATAATGTTCTGCCTCTTTCTGTCTCTCAAAGGAAAAGGAAGCGAAACGCAAACACAAACACAAACAACAAATTGCCAAAGTAAAGCCTCAAGTTCAACAGAAAGCGGCATAAAGAACATACAACAAACCACAAAAACAACAACAGGAACAACAACAATAACAACAACCCAAACAACACGCTGTAAACAACAAGCAAGGCATGAGAGGAGAACATGTTTTTTCACCTGGATTTGTTGGCTGCACCTGTAGACCCTAAGCTTGCTCTCTCTCTCTGCCCCTTTGTCTCTCTCTCCCTCTCTCTCATTTTCTATGCTTAAGCAGTTATAAATGCTAGTGAGGTTGCTCGTTGTTGTCAGCTGATGAATGGGTTTCTTAACCCTTCTACATGTTGCACTACTTGCGGCATTTACAGTTATTTATGGTTGCATGCAACAATGGCCGCCAACGTATAAGGCTTTCCAATAAGAGGTGTCATTTCGTATAGGTATATGTTATAACAAATATGAACATGCATGATGGGATTAGTCATTTGGCTGAAGTTGTTCTTCGTAATGAAAATCATAGCTTTCTTGTTTAATATAAGTGTTTGTTATAAATTACATTATTATTAATTACATTATTATTTAAATAACAAAATAGCACCTCTTATTGGGAAAGGCTTTAGCATACTTCTCGGCGCAAATAAAGTTTGTGTGGGTGTTAAAACGAATAATGTAGCTGCGAAAAATTGAACTATCACATAACATAATAACAATAAGATGTAAACAAATTATAGTTAATATATATAAAACATATATAGTATAGTAATACATATCATTAGCATAATAAACGTAGTTGCCACGGCAAAGTCATAGACAAAGGCAAGGGCAGTTCTATTTTTGTGAGCAAATATTTAATTTAATTAAATAGCTACTATGAACTATGTGAATTATTATAAGAGCTTGATTACGCTTTTCCTCGAAATGCAGCTTTTGCTTAAAATTAAACGTCAACTTGAACCCAAGGCCCTTGACCCAGAGGGGGAGGCGGTTTCTTTTTTCGGTTCAAGGCGCCAGTCAAAAGCTGTAGAAGAAAATCTGCGACGCACCTTTTCACATAAACACACGCTCCCACACACACACACACACACACACACACACACACAGAAACACACACAAACAGAGAGAGACACCCAGCAATGGGTGTTTATACAAGGATATTTAATGGGTGTGTGCACTCTGAATTGATTTTTACATATGTGTATAAATACAAATAAATATACTATATATTATATGGTATATGGTATGTGGTATATGGTATAAATTCGGCAGTATTTATTTGCTGAATTTTTGTGAATTATTTGCAGACGCTCAGAGGTCTGAGCGTTCGTTCGCTTTCCTGTTTTTTTTTTATCAACGACAGACAGCGTTCAACTCTTAAGTTTCTCTGGGCACACATACACAAGAATAAACACTACTCAATCTCAGTAAACGACAACTACTATTTACACACACTAATACACACATTCACACACACTCACACTCGCCCATTCATCCATTCATCCACACACACATAAAGCATTAAATAGGCGCCGTCAATCACCGGGGCTTAATGGCTACCCTGGGCCAAGGCTCTCGCACTGTGAAGCAGGACCTAGGCCTGAGCTTTCTGTTTTATTGGTGTGTTTATTTTGTTGGCTTTTGTAGCGCGTTTTGATTTAACACCTTTTCAGGTGATTCGGATATTTGCAGGCCCTCGAAAAAGTCAAGGTCTTCTGCCTGGTATTTCTCTTTTTTTAGTGCTACAATTATCTTGATGCATAATTTTAATGGAGTTGCCATCGCCTGGGCCTGTGCACAAAGTCACTGATTAAGTGAAAGCAATCAAAGAGAAAGAGAGTGAGAGAGAGAGAAAGAGAGAAAGAGAGCCCTATGGCCTTAATTAGTGAGAGTGTTTGGCCTGCACATACCCTGTAGCCATAATGAAATGAACAGCCTGCACTGTAAACATTCAAATGCACACATTACTATTGCTCTTGGTAATGCAGTTTATTGAGAGGTTTTTCGACTTTTATATACCCTATGTTTTACAGAAATTCTTTGGTTGTAATACCCTGTAATACACTGTGTTTTACAGAAATTCTTCGACTGTGAAATACCATGTATTTTATAATATTTTAATCTCTTTAAGGGAATGCAATTTCTTGTTTAAAAATCATAGACTTACCCTTACGTTTAGGGTATAAATGTAAGCCACATTAAGCCCATATTTACTTTGACTCTCAGTTGTTGTGCGTGTGTGTTTGTATGATTGTTTGTATGTGTTTGTATATGTGTGTGGGTGTGTGTGTGTGTGTGTGTGTAAGTAAGTAAGTGGTTTTGTTGTGGCTGAGTGCAAAGCATGTTTAAATGCATGCATGTATAATTGACAGCTCTCTTTGGCTGCTTCTACTGCTGCTCTTGGGGTTTGGTTTTGGCTTTGTCCAGAAGTGAAGAAGGTAGTTGATGTCGTCTCAATGGTTGCTCATTGTTGGTTGTTGGCTGTTGGCTGTTGCCTGTTTGGCTGTTTGGCTGTTGGTTGTAGGTGTGGCTGTTGCTGTTTGAGTAGCTGCAATTGACATAGCGCATGAAAAAGCTTAATGTATAAACAATTTGTTGGCTTTATTGTAACAAAAGCAGCAACAAATTCACTGTGACCCTGTGAAAAAAGAATCCAATGTTAAGGCCTTTGCCAATACCAATATCAATGCGAATGGCAGTGTGAAATTAATTCAAAAGGCACTTGGCTTTAATATTGTTTTTTTTTCTTCTTTTTGTTATTGTTGCTGTAATATTGTGTTTTTTTTATTTTCGATTTTATTGTGAAAGGCCATTAATTTATTTTTCTTTTCACAGCAGTTTCCTTTGATATATCAAGTTGTCTTGCTGTTGCTTTTGGCTAAGTGAAATTTAAGTGGTTTTCAATTGATTTATTTTGCTGTTTTGTCACATGTGTTGCCGCAATGCCGTTTTGCCAGTTGCCACTTTTCTATTGCCACTTTCCAGTTGCCATTTTCCTGTTGCCAGTTGCCAGTTTGCCAGTTTGCCAATTGCGTCCTGACAGTTTCCCTTTTTGGAAATGACTTTAAATCGAGGCATTGTAAATACTTTGTTTTAAAAGCAAATAATTCTCTCCAATGCGCACGTAGACCTGCGAATTTTCTGTCGATCGTAGAAGGATACCAGTGAGAGCAAGCATTGAATGTGCACCCAGAAGATTTTCGCAGTTTTTCGAAAAGAACGAAAGCATAAGAACATGAACAATAATAATTATATGAAGAAATGGGAGACGTACCAAGCAAAAACTGTTAAGATAATAATATTATGGAAAAAAGCGTATGTAAAGTGACTGTTCTGTAAACAGACTGTTATGTAAAGCGACTGCTCTGTGAAGGGAATGTAATGTAAACAGACTGTTCTCTGAAGCGACTGCTCTGTAAAAGAAATGCTATGTAAACGGACAGTTATGTAAAGCTATAGCTCTGTAAATGGAATGATATGTAAACAAACTTAATGTAATGTAAATAGACTATTATGTAAAGTAACTGTTATATTAAAACAAATGTTCGAACGTTGATATTGGATGTGATCGATTCTTTTAGCGTCACAGCATTTGGTAAACTTACGAATAATGAATTCCATTCGTTTCTACAGTTGAGTTTAAACGGCGTAATTAAGTGGAAATTACACAACAAATGATAAAAAAAAACTTCTATTTATTTCGAACTGTACTCAATGACTCAATTAGTTCTGAATTCATTCGCTGGATTGAATGAGTATCAAAAATAGTCGCCCTTTTGTCTTTCATCAAGCAGATTGCTGCGGATAAGCACAGGGAATGAAGTTTAGAAAAACCCTTGGCCCTTCTTTCCACTTTCCACCGTATTTATTGGGTCAATTGGCTTAAAGGTAAAGTTTTTGCTTTTGGCCTAAGCTGAAAGCAGCAAGCTTATTGAAAAAAAAACCCCAAAGTGGGTCTTTTGTTCAAGTGGAGTGTGTGCCCAATGTCTTACTCAGTAAATCCGCTTACGAGTGTAGATTCGCTTTATGTACAGTCATAGAATTAATGCACACACACACTCAAACCCACCCACATACCCATACACATGACTGTGTATCATTTTTGACCTGATTGTGGCTGCTGGCCGGATGCTTGGGCACACCTGGCCAACGACTCCGTTCCGACTGGACAAACCTTTTCAAGGCTTAGACAAGCAGTCAATGATTACTACAATATTATTGTTGTTAGTTGGCTTGTTGGCCAGGTCCTATGTCAAGCAGCCGAATCGCTTTTAAGCGCATTAAACGCATCTGCACAGCACAGCTAATAGGCATAGGATCCTATAGGGTATACTATACTAACGAACTGTTTATAATGCCTAACCTGAAAGCTTAAGTTGTAGTTATAAATAGAATATAAAGATATACAATTAAAGCAAATATACTAAAGACTTATTACTTGGCTTAGTTTTAAGCGGTATCTCATAGTCTTGCTGCACCTTGTTCCTGCCAGAGTTTTGTTCTTCTTATTAGTTTTTCTTTATATTTTTGGCTGTGAGCCGATAAAAATTTATATGCACTTGGCTGAGCCGTCTCTCTTGCCTCTAGATGGTCTTATTGAAATAGAGACTGTTGAATCTGCGGATCTACGAAAACTTTTCACTCGTCAGATGTCTCTGTGTGTGTGTGTGTGTGTGTGTTGTAAGGTTTCATTGTTGTTTTTTGTTGTTTGTTGTTGTTATTGATATTGTTGTTGTTGTTGCCTTTGTGTCATTTCGTTTCGGTTCATTTTGTGCCCAATTCCCGTTGTCCGCCTAAAGCCCAAGCATAGCCGCACAATTTTCGCCACATTGGGCAGCACGTGATGCGTAAGTTGCCACAATGCCGCAGCAACTACAGCAGTCTGCCACGCCCCTCTTAACAACTAGAAAAGGAGGCACATAGAATGAGTGGAGGAGGTGTAAAAGTGTACGCCATATGCACGTCGACGTCTAATGCCGCGTAAGACGCCCCAAATTGTTGCGTTAGTTGGCCGAATGCTGCAGGAAATGGAAATGGCGCAAAAGTACAAAAGCAAAAGCAAAAACAAAAACAACAGCAAAAACAAAAACAAATACAATAATACAACAGGCAGGCAGATAAAAAAGAAAACAAAAGAATGGAGCAAAGAGAAGAAAGGCTCCATTTGGGCAGAAAAAATATACAACTCGAACCTGTTCTCTGTCTGTGATGATGAAGCATGAGATATTCCTACAGGGATACGCACACACTACCACAGACACATACATACACACACACATATATGTATGGTTAATAATTGAGTATTGAAATGCCGGAACAAACTGCCTCAATACATACACACTCACTCACACACACACACACTTTTTACACCTTGTATGTTGGACCTTTGGTTGTGGTCTTAGTTGAGGTCCTAGGCTATTGCTGTCATAGCTAATTCTTTATTCATTTCGCCTTTCACTGAATTTGTCCACAGAGCTCTCTCAGAGAGAGCGACCAAGAGAGAGCAAGACAGCGATTATGGAAGAAAGAGAAAAAGAGAGAGATATAGTGAGTGCGAGTGGCTAGTTTAGTTGCGCTCACTTATTCAGCTCGTGTTGCTTTTAATACTGATGTATGGAGGGATGTACGTATGTATATCCATATGTATATACATATGTGTGTATGTACACTTGTTGGTATGTAACATATGTATTGTTGCCTCTCAGATTTGTGTAACTGTGGCACGCATTCAATTATGCATGACCCCAAGCCGGCTGTCGCCTTGGCCCGCTTCACCTGTGCCGCACAAAAGACACTCCATCCCCTCCATGTCGCATGCCACATGCCACAAGCCATAGAATTTAACCAAGTCGTAGCCAAAAATGTGACAGGCCTTCACGTATTTGGCTTAATTAATACACATGACTGGGAGGGGGTGAGAGGGGTGCGGCTTATTAATACGTCGTAATTGACGAAATTGTTGTCCGCAAACGGACAGACGGTTGCACCCATTTCTCCCTCCCATTTCCCATTAGCCAATGTGCGTACTAAATATAGTCTAGAGCATGGGCGTCATTAGAACGCCTTAAATAATTGTTATTTATTATTAGGCCGTAAACTGTTTAAGTTCGTGCCGCCATCAAGTGTCGAATACGCTTCCGTTTCCTGCTCGACTGACAAGTGGTCTTTAATTACCGCTGCTAATCTGTGCTTCTATATATATATACACAAATATATACATATGTATGTCAGTGTGGTGTCCATTAAGAGGTGTTATTTTATTTTGATATAAATTATTGAATAAAAAGAAGACTATAATGAAATACAACATCATCCAAATGACTATCAAGATATTTTTATATATCTCTAGACAAAGATACATAGCCAAAGATATATATTAATATTATTATTATTATATATTTTTAATAAGAGTACATTATTATTATTATAATTATAGTATTATTATTATTATTATAGTATTATTATTATTATTATAGTATTTTGGACGTTCCTCAATATAGGGATTGTTTTTGAATTATTTATTTAAGATTTAAAGATCTCTATTGTGTGCACAAATAATTAATTTATTATTATAATTTGATTCATAGAATTCAGTTTCGCTACGTAAAAACAATTCTATATATTTTAAAGTGGGAATAGTTTATTTTATTTATTTAATTTATTTGTTCAATATTTAAATATCATTATTGCATATACAAATAATAAATTTATATTTTAAATTTAATTTAAATAATTTAGTTACATTTGCTTTAAGTGATACTTATTTATGTGTGTTAACTTAAAGTTTATTTTAACAATAATGCGTATATTCTTTACATAAATATATATAAATATCTTATTGAAAATAACACCTCTTATTTGAAATTATTAATATTTTGGCTATATATATTGGTATGTTAATCATAGGCTGCTTGAGGTTGCTTTGCCTTTCAAGCAAATCGAGCACTAAGTGCTTCTTTGTTGCTATTTATCTATATAGTATGTATATAAATGTGAGTGTGTGTATGTGTGCGTGTGAGCGTGTGTGTGTGTGTGTGTGCATTGAACTGTACGGGGCATGGTAGCGTGACTTGAGGTGTATGCGTGTGTGTTGAATGTGTGTGCTGCGGCTGAAGTGTGTTTTTGTATACAAAGGAAATACACACCAGAGACGTGAAAAAACACAACACACAAAACATAGCGAGAGTGAAAGATTGAGGGTGATAGCAAGTGAGAGAGAGAGAGAGAGAGAGAGAGTGAGAGAGAGATAGCTGAATACAAAAGGCAAACCAAATACAAGACGTCTACGCCTTGGCTGTGGCATGCTCCTGCTCCAGCTACAGCTCCAGCTCCAATGGGGACCAAGTGGTGGCTCTTGGTTCTTGACTGTTGCTGGCAGTTGAGGCTTTGGCGCTCCTTGTACATTTTACAGCAGACAACAGATGAGAATGATATCCGGCACATTCCTCAATCGTTGCTCATTTTGTTCAGAGCTGTTGCTTGTTTTTCTTCTTCTTTTCTTTTTTTGTGTTTCATTTGATACGTTATCAATGTAGACGCCGCAGCAGGGAGTTCATCAAAATCAAGCAGCGCGTACAACGCAGCGTATGATTAATGCGCTCAATAATGAAATGAATGGTGATTAGAGAGCGAGATAGGGAGAGAGAGCGAGAGACACAGAGAGATAGATAGAGAGAGAGAGAGAGAGAGAGAGAGAAGGCGTTACTCGCATTGTTGGAAGAAGCAGGTAAATGTGTTAATTTGCAACTATGTATGCTAAGTAGATTGAATTAGCAGCTGAATTTAGATGACGTATTATAGTACAAGTCATTATCTGCTTTCAAATTGACAGCTTGCTTAGCATCCTTTGTTACATGGAAGTGTGTGGATCTCTTTTGCTACCACTGTACCGAATTGATTGATTTCGGTTTGAATTGTTTGAGTGAGTCAAGTAGACAACATGATTTGTTTTTCTTTTCATTGCGATTGACAGACGAAAGTCTGTAAAACCCTTTTGTTTATTTTTTGGTATCACTTGGGCTTCGGTACTTTCACGAAAGGTCAATGGGTTTCAGTTGAGAAGCGCAGACAGAAATTATGAATGCGAAATTGTCAATTGGCACAACGTGACATATAATTTGTCGGCTATTGACTGATGTGGGTTACTTCTGACACGTACCAGTCGCAACAGTTGACTGACCGACATCCATAGAAGGAAACTTGGCCATCTAGGAGCATCTAGCATGATTCATGTCAGAGTTAAAGTTCAGCTTGTGCTAAATATTTTCATGACACTTTCAATCTGAGCACGCACACCCAAATGCGACATCTAAAATTGTATATATTATATACTATATATATATATGTGTATATGTAAAAATATATATGTCAGCGTTTATGACAGTTTTATTTGACGGTCATTAAAAGCGTTTAATTAGCGCTTGCCAAGTCGTTTCAGCAAATGTTTTTATAGACATCTACGGCACCCCGTTCTTGAACCACCCCCATATCTGTGTGTTGGCCTTAACTTTCATAAGCATGCACCTATACAACAACAATATAATTTATATAATAATAGGATTTGTATAATATCACATCTGTAATTAAGTTACAGCTACAAACTAACCACCAAAAGTGGTTGAAGCCATTCGAATTACCACGAATAGTTTGGTAGGGGAAACTTTTATTCACTACAGATTATTAATAGTTATAGAGTATTTACAATTCGCTTGTATTTGTCTACATAATATTTCTTTTTTAATTATGTGAATAGCGCGCATTGTGTTGTAAAAAGTTTAATTACATATTATACGTGTAGGCCATAAAGCAATTCCCTTTTTTGTCGTATATGTTTTAATTCCCTTTATGAGACAGACGTACGTATATATATAATATACATATGATATATGCTTGACACATGCCTGTATTTATATTCTTAATTAAATAGCATATTTAAAATCTATAGTTCTTTACATGATTTAAATGAGGTATTTCGTTTGGTTTATTTGTAGTACATGCAACACGAGCCAACTTGTTAACTTGGTTCAATGCGAGACAGCAAATCAAGGTCTGCATCCACCACCTGCCTCTGGGCGAGCCTTGTGATTTACCGTTGCCCGGAGCACCCTTAAGTTTCATTAAAATTTGTACTCAAACGGCTTCACCACTTACACATAATACAATATGCATGACTACCTTATACCACTGTGAATTCCTGAATTCCGCCGACTTTCTCTTTACAGG
The DNA here is from genome assembly GCA_037040025.1 of Sphaerogastrella javana. Classification (NCBI taxonomy): domain Eukaryota; kingdom Metazoa; phylum Arthropoda; class Insecta; order Diptera; family Drosophilidae; genus Sphaerogastrella; species Sphaerogastrella javana. Next base: position 11,320 of record JBANCZ010000521.1, read on the forward strand.
TGGTATACTCTTACACATACAATATACAATATATACATATGTATATACATATATATATACATTTCCATTAGTGTAGGCTGTTGTTCCCTGGAAGTCTTTTCATTTGACTAAACTTTAAAATTGTATATTGCCAGAAGTAGAGAAAATATTTTAATTGTATTAAAATCCAATCAATAAAATCTCGGATTTCGTTTTACATCGAACAAAAGGCAGCTATAGAAACGATTTGTTCTATTGTTTACAATTTAACAGGCCAATTAGAAATGATTTGCATTGTATTTTGTTAATTGTTTATTATATTGTACATAAGCAGCTAAATATAAACAGATTTACTGCATCAATTGTTAATTATAAATAGAATAAATGCGAAAACAAAACAGAATAAAAATATATTCTATAGATTCTTTTCTAACATTGACTTAATATACAAAATTTGAATTTTAATTTTAATTTCCCCAACTCGGAGTGAATTCGCTACCAATAACTGTTAAGTATACATATTATCTTAGGGTAAGTTGGATATGCACCATGAATGGGTTACTAATCCTTATGGGATTTTGTGTAAATGCATAAACAGTAGAAATGTTTAGAATGTTAACTACGTAATAAGAGGGTTTATTATAATATAGGTACATATTCTTTCAACCTTTATCAATGAACCACATCTACCCTTTCTGCTGACACCAAGAGAGTATAGAGACAGGCGTAAAGTTGTGAGAGTTGGGCAAAGTTTCACTCTGGGCTCTGGCACATGCAGAAGTTTAAAGCCTGTTGGTCGGCACTTCAAACAGACACTCAACCAAATAAAGTAGTTCGAAGGCCGAAAAAAGATACCAGGAGAAAAAAGAAAGGCAGACAGACAGTTTGAGTGAGAGAGAGAGAGAGAGAGAGGGATAGGTGAGCGAGTGAAATGAATGAGAACAAAACGAGTCCATGCCACGAGCAGCATAAAAATATGTTGAAATACTTATGAAAATGAGTAGCTGCTCGTTTTGCGCTCCCGGAATGTCAGAAGCTGGCGATGCGGTGGGCCAAGAGGGCCGAGTGCCTTCAAAGGGAAGGCGAAAAGCGAAAACATAATGAAAGCAACAAACTGAAATGAAAATCATTGCTTACTCAATGCTGGAATGTCGGCAGCATGCCCAACATGCTGAGGGTTTACTGGCTAACGGCTAACTAACTGCTGGCCATTCCGCATCCGCATCCAGGATTCAGAATTCTGTATTCTGAATTCAGGATACAGCGCACGGTGCGCGGTGAAATCAATTTGTTGTCCATACGAATGGCGTTTGCTGTATAGCAGACAAACAGACAGACAAACAAACAGACAGATAGAGTGGCAAGCAGAATGAATGTAAAGCAATGTTAAGGCAGGGCATAAGCGTGTTTAGATGATCAGTGTTATTTATTGGAGCCACACAGTGGTACGTGGCATGTGGCATGCGGCACGTGGCAAATATAGAACTCATTAGGGTGTTTCGGCTCTCCTGATCATAATCACATCAGGTTTATCATTCACATTTAAAATCGGCACAAAGTAGAACGCGTGTGTGGCAACTCAAGTGCTCAAATATTCATAAATACATTCATGCAAGCATAGATACGTATATGTAAATACGTAAACAAAAGTCTACTTTACATGAACTCTCAATAGATAACACACACTCACAGGGAAACAGAGAAACTCTGAGAACTTTTTGGTATACTTTGTCACACGCACAAAGCAATAATCCGGCTCCAAGTCCGAGTCAAGTGCTGTGTCAACTTTGCCCAAAAGAAGAAATAAACCACCCGAGAAATTGGAGGCCGCTCAGGAGCTGTTACGGTGCCAGATCTAAAGCTATCTAGCCACGTATATACATATATCCCTTGCCATAATTTTCTATGGCAAATTATGCATTTGTCCGCGACACACACAGAGACACTCACACACACGGATGACAGGTCCTTTTGAGACTTGGAATTTTGCAACACAGTTTCGCCCCTGGGTTGCCTTTAAAGCTAAGCCGTAAAATTGGAATTTATGTGTGTGTAGGTGAATGTGTTTGAGTGCGTACGAATATGCTTATGAGTATGGATTTGGTTAAAGTGTTTATATTTTTATATAATCATGTAAATTAAATTGAAATTTAGCCACAGAATAGTTTTGGTTTGCTTTCAACTATTGTACGGGGCAAAAAGTATGCAATGCCACTGCCACCGACACCACCAACACCGCCACCACCACCACCCACAGAGCCATTCCACTCTCGATTGTCGATAGGCAACCAGGCATAAGGCAAAGGATTAGTGAATTCCCTTCTTAGATAGAGCCTGTCTGTCAGCTCACTATCAAAGTGACGCTGCTGTGCTTGACACGGCTCTAACCAAGTGGCAACAGCTTACTGCGATAACGATGGCGGTCGTACCCGCCCCGCTCCTGTCTCTCCTGAAAGCACACTGACACGCATGAACTACCCTAGGAGGTTATATTATAGTATAGTACACACAGATCCAGTCCAAACTCAGAGCCATACTCAGACCCAGACTGTCAGTGTCTTCATCATTTGTCAACTTGTTCTGTGACATAAGAAATACCAGTAGTGTTCCTCTCTGAGTGTGTGTGTGTGTATTTTGTGTATGTTTATGAATATACATCAAATTGAATTTAAATAGATTTATTTTTCTTGAATTCATAAGCTTGCTTCTATGATTTGTTTGCTATCAAAAACTATCAATAAAGTTGAATTTATATTCATTTTTTTGGTTTGTTTCTTAATCATTGAACCGTGTTCATATGTCGGCATTAATTTGAATTCGGTTTACAATTGATTTATGTGCAAAAGTTCTATGATATGTCTATGAAATTTATGCGCCATGAAAATTAAATTTTTATCCAATAACAATAATAATTTTCAATAGGGCACGTGCTTCAAACAAGGGTCACGGTCGAGAATCTTGAAGTTTTTTTTTTTTTTGGCTTTCATGGCAAATCGGATTAAAAGTACTTCTCTGAATATAATCGACACTGGCAGCAGACCAAACCAGACCCAACCATACGAACATCATCATTAAAGTTGCTTTCAATGCAGACCACAATTTATTTAGAAGTATACTCACTCAAAACATACCAAATTATGGAAGAATGGCTGTGGAGGACACCTCCTCTACCGAGCTACACTCTTATTGTGTTATGAAATATAATTAAATAGACTTGATTGTGTTTACGCTCAGCAGCAGGCGAATAAACAACTTTTGTTACGAGTACCCACTCTATACTGTTCTGCCCACTCTATATATTTGGGCTAATGAATTTGAATACCTCGCATGCGAATGCGATTCATATAGTGAATATCATATACATATATATATGCTTTAATTAGCCAACAAAAGCCCTGTTTCTTTGCACTCAACTAAGCAGCGTCATGACAACCCAAGTTCATTGAAGTTGTAGACAATTAAATAGTTCATTTGTTGTACAACTTTATCATTTTTCGAATAATCGAAGCGAAGGGTACAAAACTTTTCAGTTTCGTTCAGCTGAGCTCAACCATCGAAACCTGCATGTGTCTATATCAATATCTACAGTCGAAGAGCAACGTACCTTATATCAATTGTTTAGTTTCTGTCTAACAGGAAGTTTGACATTGAGTGCGGGCAATGTACCGCTACGTATAGCGTACAGTGTACATCGTACAGAGCACGGCGCACACTGCGTATGAGCTATATATCAGTCGAACATTGCCCTTATCCAGCTTCCCTGGCTTCAATATTTATTATCGCGCCAAAAAATACACACAAAAAAAAAACAAACAGAGCCAACGAACATGAAGCAACAAACATGTTGCGTGTTGTATGTCGCATGAGCTGTAGCAATGTCTCCTGCTGCAGCCTATTCATGACTGTGATTTTATGAATGAAACCTGCAACTTGTTCGAGCCACCAGCAACACCAGTTCGAGCTTCGTGTCTCGAGTCTCGTGAATCGTATCGTTGGACGAGTGTGAATCAACTCGCTTAGCTTGTTCGAATCGCGCGAGGCGCAAACAGTTCGCGCCGAACAACTTAAGCAAACGGAACGTCAGGTTGCCAGTACTCAATACTCAAAGTGTGAATACTTGACTACCACGCACTCAAATGAATCAACGTTTAACGTACCACAATTCAAGTTTTATTCTCAGTTCAGTTCCGTCTCAGAATCGTTGTCATTGATATGCAACAGTAACGTTCCGAAATTAAGGCAATATTGAAATGAAATTGGTAGCAGACGCGGACAGAGAGATAAGATAAGAATTCGAAAAGTGCCAATAAAGAGAAAAAGTGCAAAAAACACAGAAAATTCAGCAATCATCAATAAATTTTGTGCGTTTATTAAAATATTTGTCAACTCTGTGTTAGCTATCTCTCTATCTTTCTCTTCCTCTTAGTGTTGCAATATTTATGCGTCAAGCTATTAATTGTAATTAATGTGCTAAATTAAAGTTCTAAATGTTTAATATATAGACTTGCTCTTGAACGTTTATCTATGTAAATAATTAAATTTTTTTAAACTAAAAAAAAAAAAGAATGAAATGATACAGAAAAGCGAGTGACAGTAAAAAAGGTTCTTTATTATATGGATTAAATGTGAATTAGGCAAGTTTTATATTACAACAAAAAATATCTATGAAAGTATAACAGTGTATATATGTCTATATATATGTAAATATATATTTGGTTATGTATCTGTGTGTGTTTGTGTGTGTATAAGCATATGCAAATGGCTTGAAATGCTTTAGTCAAATTGAGTATACCCGCACAGCATTTACTTAAGTACTCGAAAATGGATTCATATGGATTCGCGTATTAATCAAACAAAATTGTGTAAATAATTTAGAAATTCCGAAATTCAAGATCTGTACAAAAACAAAACAAAAAAAAGAGATATCTCTCAACGTTAAGCAGATGTGTGTACATGTCTATAACTACATAAGTGTCTCACCATCTATACATAATGATATGTTAATATTTGTATTGAAAACACAAGTTATTTAAAGTTCTTAACTCGATCTGTTGAATACTTATGTTTCACCAGATATATATACATACAGAAGCACTGTCTATGTTTGTGTGTGTGTGTGTGTGTGTGTGTGTGTTTGTGTATGCTTTAAGCCACAACTGTGTAAATAAGCCGCATGTTTCGGCCAAGTTAGACAATACTTAAAAGCTTTAAAACACGATCAACGTACAGAAGAACCAGAGCAAATAACAAATAACCCATTCAACATGTGTGTATTAAAATATCACAAAAAAATAAGTTTTTTATTCCATGTCAAGCAGAGGCTTTGTAAAGGCTTTGAAGCTCCATATACATATATCATTATTTATATTTTGCGCAGTTTTGCCGCAGGCAACAGCAGCAACATAAATAATAGACAATTTTCAACAATTTTTGCTTTTTGAATGTCGAAAGCTACACGAACTTTGCATTCAGCTTGTACTGCAATTAGCAGGCAGAAAATAACAGAAAGAGCATTATAAACAAAGCGTATTATACACAGAATTCAATCTCAGTTAATGTACAAAGTTCGCGAAACATGCAGAACACAGGCTACAACATATCCTTTAAGTGAATACATTCGTACTATTTCAATTTTGAAAAACTGAAATCTATATATCAATCTGTCGAAGATCGACACCAATACCGGAACGTTCTTTTTACTGAATTTCATTTTGGTTCTAACCTGTTTGAAAAAACAGGCAATGTGCAGCGTGTTTTTACAGGGTATTTGCAGCCAGCAATGCTGAAAATCTGAAAATGTGCACATTTCGCGAAAATTGTAGGCACCGCACAATGGACGACAGATAATCATCATTTTGAAATGGCCTGTGGCCAAACCATTAACATGGCCAATACCAACCAATACCAAAGCCATGGCCACACCCACACCCACAGTCAACACCTACACAAACCACCGAATGCTGCCAATGTCAATGCCAACAATGGCCCACGGCCCAAAAGTGCCAAAGTTTTTCAACTTAGTTGCGCTTGTTTTACATCTGGTCTGTCCGTTTGTCTATCCACAGAGACAGGAACAGAGACAGGGATGGAGACCTGGAACTTGGCACTTGGCTAAAACAATTTCATGCTCAACGTGTATAAATTTGTTGCGTATACGCGGTGTGTTGCGCGAGATTAAAAGCTTTTGTTCGAATTGAGCAGCTTCAACTTGACAATTTTACTAATTAATGACAATTGCAGTTTGAGTGAGTTTAAATTTAGTTTGGCTTGGATATGGGCAGCAGCTTAACTTGAATAAATATACACAATATGGGCAAGAGAGGTTAAGGCTCGTCTAGACATTTGGGACACAACCATTATAACGCTTTCGGTATTAGCTCATCAATTTTTGATGCATCATATGCAAATCAATCAAAATCCGGGCACAAGGTTGCCCATGGCTCAACTTTCTCAGCATATGACAAGGGACCGAAGCCATACGGCCATGTGGGTAGGTGGGAGGGTGCTTGCTCTGTATATGTGCACTGGGGTTTCTGTCTGGTTTGTGCTCCAGATCAATCAAATGCGCATTTGTATATTAATCGCGTTGATTAAGCACTGCGCGAGCTTTTTGTAAACTTTTATCCAAGCATGCGGGCCGTACACACACAATCAAAGTAATTTTCGAATACACTCACATACAATGGGTACTCGAAAGCCCATCAATTTGACAGCAAGAGGCGTCAATTAGACCCCATCTATCCATTCGAACAAAGGAATGTTTATGCACCTGTCTTGCAAATAATACTTTGAGCAGGCTCATGCAATTTTAGGCTGAATTTCAAATTCAATTTTCTACATTTGCTGACGCAATTGTGCGTAATTTTTTGCAGTGCAGGTGCATTTGCCATTTGACAACTTTGACTGGACTCTGGTTGCGATTTAGCTGAACTGGTTTCATATACAATATACATATTTTCCCATGGCCATGCGCCGCAGGCAGTGTAACAGCTTAAACCAAGCGTTCAATTTAATTTATGTTCATAAATTAATTTCGCAAAATGAAATTTTATGGAATTTTACTTTGAACTTGCCCTGCGTAAACCATTGTGCCTCCCCCCTTCACTCAGTCAATACCTCGACTACCCACTCTGATAATGGCAGAGCAAAGTCGATTCTTGATAGTAAAATAAATGTTGATGTTGCTGTCGATGTTGCTGATATTCCTGCATCTATTAGAACCAATTCTCCATTGCCATGATGCACTTCTCAATGGAACATTGGTTCATTGGTTGCTGCTGCTGTAGTTGACAATTGATTTGATTCGATTCGTTTCACTTTTACAACAATCTAAATGGACGCTCGCTCTCTCTTTTAATTGTATGGCAAAGTTCAATATTGTTGAGAAAATATAACTTATTCAATTGAATAGCAACACCAGCATATTGTCTGTAATCTTAGACCAAACAAAGTGCAAATTGCTGTTAAGTAACACAAGCAGCTTAATTTAAGGCAGTAAATGTTTAATTGCCATACTGCATACTAAATGAATTGTCCGATAAATATCTAATGAAACAGGTTCACAGAGAACAATAATAACAACAACAACAGGTAGTTAATTGTTAACTCTTTGTGCTGTGAAATATTATAAATCTAAGTATAATGACAACTTTTGTTTATGACTAACATCTAACTAATCACCGCTTGATGAATTCTAAATTGTACATATAATAACAGATCTCAATAACTTGTTAATGTAGAACATTCAGAAGCGAGAATTCCCCCTACAATTATACAGGATGGAAGTCAATTAGAGTCTATAAATACATAATATGCATTAAAAACTTTATTGTGCGTATAACTAGAACTTGATTTAATTAATTCAACTGTAAAATGTGTAATTATAAGCTGTAATATTGCTTTTTGCTACATAGGATATATTTTTCTTGGTATTTCCAATAAGAGGTGTTGTTTTAAATAATGCTTTGTCATTTTATGCGTGGTATACGGTCTTGTAATCATGATAGTAGTGGATAGTTGAATGATGTTATTTCTCACCATTAATAGCAAACATTTTTTAATAATAAAATAAATATCCGATAGTTTACCTCAAAAGTTTACATATTACTTTGAATTTAAAAATAAACACTTGTTATTGGATTGGCCTCTATATATGGCTTGTCATTATAAAAAACAAACCATAATTAATTATTAATTAACAATAATGAACTTTTTTTAATTGCAGAGCATAAAGGACATCAGAACGCTTCAGTGGATCTAACAAATGTTCACCTCTATCGATTTTACTAAGCTAATTAACCAGGAGACAAACAAACAACATGTAAACTGGTCAATGGGCCTAGCAGCAGATTAAATAGAAGACCCTCAAAACAAAACAAAACACTCTTATCAATAACGTCAGATTCAAAGCCATGGATGACTTTGACCGACTGCCGGCTGTGGCTTTAAACAACAGCTCCTCCTTTGCTGGCACGCAGGATGTGCTGCCGGATAACCTAAGCAACGAAACGGATACCAACTGGTCAACCATGGCCAACTTCTCACGACTCTTTGTCTCTGCGGCGGCTGAGGTTGCCCCCAGCATTGCCAACTATACGCTCAATGTGGGCTTCTCATTGGCCACAGAAGCCACCAACTCGAATACCATTGCAGCAGTGTTGCCTGGCAGCGCCGAGGCGGCCTTTGCCATAATGACGAGCACCGGAATAAATAGCTCGGCTCTGGGTCACATAAATAGTCTGCATGATTCGTCACCGCTGGCTGAGCAGGTGCCGGAGCATGTCATGGATCATGCCCCCCAACTGTCACGGTCTGGCCTGCTCAAGGTTTATGTACTGGCAGTGATGGCCCTGTTCTCGCTGCTGGGCAACCTGCTGACCATATGGAATATATACAAGACGCGCATGTCAAGACGAAATTCCCGGCACACTTGGAGCGCCATTTACTCACTGATGTTCCACTTGTCCATTGCTGATGTGCTGGTCACCGGCTTCTGTCTGATTGGCGAGGCTGCCTGGTGTTATACGGTGCAATGGCTGGCCAATGAGCTCACCTGCAAACTGGTCAAACTCTTCCAGATGTTCAGTCTCTATCTCTCTACCTACGTCCTGGTGCTCATCGGTGTGGATCGCTGGATTGCTGTCAAGTACCCCATGAAATCACTGAATATGGCGAAGCGTTGTCATCGCCTCCTTGGTGGCACCTACATATTGTCGTTGGTGCTCAGTTTGCCCCAGGTAAGAATCAATTCAAATTGTTTTCTCGAAAAACACAAAAAGAAAGCCTTTCCCCCCAACAATTGGCAAGTTATGCGGCAATTTGTCGCCAGCCATTAAGTCAAGCCCAAGACCAAGCTGTAGCTGAAGCTGAATCTCTTGCCGCAGGCTAGACTCTTTTACCCCCGCTGCCTCTGCTGATTCTGCTTCTGGTCCACGTGCGTGCAGCATTTGAAGTATAATATGTTTGCTTTATGAGCACGCATACGCCCCCGTGTGTGGAAGGGCAGCATGCGTAAATAGTCCTGTGAGCTGTTCCTTGTGCTGCTCAGGAGGAGGCGTCAGTGCGTGGTGCGTGTGCTGGCATTAAAAGTGATTGCCTTCTGCATAAGAGCTCACTAAATGCTGCTTTGGATATTGCCACGCCCAACGCACGCGCTCCATTGCGCCCAACACACACACGCGGACCCTCTGTTAACCTTTCCTTCGGTCGATCTAGTGTCGGCGATGTCACATAAACTTTTTGGCTGAAAGGGTTGGCCAAATTGAGCGGACCCTACAAACCGAATGAAGAACTGTGAGTGGAGACCCCTACAAAATAAAAAGAAAGACTCTGAAGCATCCCCGTTAGGGGCAAATGTGGCAGTTGTAAACGTTGCCGCTGACGACAGAAATGAAATATTTATATTCTCGACATATTTGCCAGTAAGCACAGTGAGGCTGTAGTATACCATATATATATATACTATATATCTAACATGTCCGTAGGCTGCTTATCCTTCGTATATCCTTTTGGTTGCGCCCATCTTTAATCATATGAATCCGAGACAGAAAGCCAGACACGGGCGACAAAAAAATTCGACCATTTTTTTCCGCTATAATCCTTTATTTTCGCACTTTTATTGCATTATTTATGTGTGTGACGGTGCCAGGTTTTTTTCTCTCCTTTTTTTGTTTTGTGTCGCTTCATTTCATATCTAATTGAGTTGGCCAACAGATTTATGGTCGAGTGGCATTTAAATGGCCTATCAGCTTCCGGTCAAAAGCGACCAACTTTGCTTCACCACAGATACATAGAGTTAGTGGATTTTTTATTAAATTCCGTGTGGTATATAGTACATTGATTTGTTTACCAACCCAGCAAAGCCAATTAAATCAACGAATTTATACTGAGAGTATTTGCAAATATTTGTAAATATGGACGAGTGGCTAATGCGTAGAGTGGAATAAATGCATATGCCAAATATTTGATTGGAAAAAGTTTGGTGCGTAAACTTTGCAAACTAATACTAATAAGTTGATATAGATCTGATGAGTTTATACAAGTCGCAAAGCTAAAAGCAAAGACCCTTAATACCAAAGCTCTTCACAGAAGTCCCGCTCAGTAGCTAACTGACATTATAGAGTTGTCTGCCTGGCAGATTCCTATTTATATTACATTATTCTGTTTTCACAGCATAGATTGCAGCCCAGCATTCTTTTTTGATGAGAAATATTTTCAAACTATTTTAGCAAGAGCTATACTATAGCACTTTTTGAAATAAAATTTAATTTATTCTCCAAATAAATATTAGGTAGCAAATTTTTGTTTTTAAAAAATTAAAACAAAAACAATTTAAATTGAATCGAAAATGAAAAAAAAGACGATAAGAATAACTTAATTAAATTAGCGCCCCCAAATGTTATTTTAAATCATGTCCATTATTTTTATTATTTATTATTTTTATTTTTATTAATATACATTTACCATAGACCTAATTTAATTCTTCATAACTGATTTTCGCAATCCGTTATCAATATCGATTAATTAAATAGCTGAAATAGTTTTCAAAACATTTTTAACAATTAAGAACGCTGCGAGAAACAGAAACTTTTAAAAGATGAACGCCTTAATAAATTTTATGTTTGTATAACAACTAAAATATAATTCATTTCCATAAAATTTTGCCTCAGTGCTGCCCGAGTTATTTTCACCACAGATTTGACTAGCAAATACACTTTATTTTAATTAACTTCCACTTAAATTTACTTTGTGCATCAAATTTATCTGCAATTGACTTAGAGGGTAGAACATAGCAAACTTTTGTAGCTATTTGTAGATTTTCTAGCTTAAACACTTTAAATGTATTCTACGTGAACTGCTTAAAGTAGAGCTGTAAATTATACAAATATTGCAATTCATGCAAAAATATTAGAGAATTTCAAAACAAAGTATAGTTGAATATTTAAGTGGTTTGTTTTAGGAACATTCGAACTTTTTCGACCGCAATGCAGAGTGCATTTTGCATAAAAATATTTATTTTAAGCTAACCGCAATAAAAACATTATCTAACTAAGGCAAACTTTCAATATTTATTGCTTTAGCTATGATTCGCAAAAGCGAATCTTTAATAAGGACACAGTTTGTGTGGGTTTAGCTTGGAAATACTCGTTGGGTGAGAATATTAATGACATTTATGACTAATACTTTCGGTGTCATCTATCGGTTGCTGGGTGCGTGAATAAATGCGTATATAATAAGATGCATGATAGGCACATGATTCATAATATCGAATCAACAGACAACTTTTGTTTGGCAACAAACACGAAACAACCTATACCTACACCTATATATATACCATATACAATATACTATATACCATATTCGATATCTTGGCATGTGGCTAACTTTATTGTGAACTAAACGGCTTTAATAGCACACACCGAGCACATGCTATCTACCCTGTCCCTATGTCCTTTAGTCTCTAGTAGCGGAACTACATAACGATTCCCCCTGGCATTGTTTCCAAAAAAAAAAAAAGGAAAAAGAAAAAAATCTTACAGTTGAATAGCGAGGCAGTTGTGGCATTTTGGCTTTCGACTCGATTTGTTGAAGCATGGTTTATGCAAAATGTGACCTTTTCACTTGATTCTGTTGCCAGCCAATCTGCATATGTATACGTCTATATAGAGTACGTATCTGAGAAAAAAAATAGATGCTCATGCCTGCACTTTTGAGCTCTTTCAATAGTTACTTGATTCGGCTCTTAGTTTGTTCAATTTCCGGGCATTAGCATATTCTACGCATCACTTTGAAGTAAGATTCCGCATTGCGCCGAAATGTAGACTATGTTTTTTTTTTTTTGTATAATTCAACACATTTAATTATGGGAATCACACAATTATGCGCATTGTTTAGCTTTTGTTGCTTAGCAGCCACAGACACAGATAGAGTGGGATTGTTTGTATGTGTGTATGTGTGAGTGTATCTGTGTGTTATCTCTTGCTATCACATGTCTATTTGAAGAGCCTGTTTAACTGGTTAACTGGATAAACTGGTTGCTGGGGATGCTTATGTTAGCATTTAATTAGAACTCACTCTGCAGCTCTTGAGCATATAAAACGTGCAAATGCGTGTTTGTTAGTTTAAATTAACAAAAAAAAAAAGAGACAGAGAGATAGAGTGAGAGAAATAGAGAGAGACAAAGAGAGAGAGAGAGAGAGAGAGAGACAGAGATTCGTGTGTGTAAATACCATAACAAAATGAAAACGGATTACATATGAATACTAGCAAAAAAAATTTGCAATTTCGATTCATTTGTTTACCATGTGCTCTGTTTGAGCTGGCATTTTGCGTTGAAAACAATTGAAATTGCATTATTCATGTCAGTAACACCCACATATGTGAATAAATATTTTTTTTTATTATTTTATATTCCCAATAAATAAATAAATAAAAATTCATTTCGGCTTACAAACAATCAAAAAGCTTTGTTACCTTAAATATGGCAAGAGATCAATTTTATGTTTTGGGACTTTCATTTAAAATTTAAAGTTAATGACATCCCAAAAGCTTATTTCAAGTTCACACTGAGAAAAAAAAGAAGAGCTTTATTGTGTATACGTGCAAATTGTTGGAGTCCATTAATGGACACCGACTGCAATTTACACTTAGTTTACTCGTAATTACGGCCCATTAAATGCAATTTGCTCTGACGTGTAGTGTACAGAGGGACATTTTGCAATTACGTTTTTTTTTTATGGCACATCTCCTGGCAAGATGTCTGTTTGTCCCATGTCGTCGGGGATGTCGCCTTGTCGATGTCTGCCTGCGGTTTGCCTCAAGTCGATATTTAATTCATTTGATTTATCGAATGTGCAACCATAAAACTCATGCGGCATTAAAACGTGACACACGGCAAACTGCCGCACTATTCTGTTGCCCTGCCCTGCCCTGCCCCTTGCTCTTGTACCTCTGACGTAAGTTCATAACTTACTCGAGTGACTCTCGCACTCAACACTCATATAAATATGCTTTTTCAACTATTTTGATGTGTAAGTTGAGCAGGCAGATGCTCATGTCTCATGTCATCGAAGCCAATGCGAATGTCGATGCCTATGTCGATGTCGATGTCGATGCCTTTGACGATGTCGATTTCGATGTCGATATTGATGCCGCTGGCAATGTCGATAATCAATAGTCGAGCTATCAAATTCAATATGTGATGCTCGTTGAGGCTGTGACGCAGCATGTTCGACTCCATTTTCACGCGTCTCAAATAATAAAACAAAATGAAAATTTACTTCCACTGCCAATAAACAACAAATGTTGATCCCATGCCCACAACTCACATACAATATCTCCCTAACTCACTCTCGTATTCTCTCTCTCTCTGTCTCTGTCTTTCTGTGTGTGTTGCCTGTTTCCGCTTCGCGTGTATAGGTACCACGTTTATATTACACTATGCAACAATGTTCGGCTTTGAAATTCCACCGCAATTTGACGCAGCGCGACAAGTGAAATTCGGAAGCATTTTATTTTATTACAACATTTTCGAATATATATTTTTTCTTTTTATTTCTGTTTCATTTCTAAACACACATACAACATTGTTTCACATGTTGCAGCTAATGATATGGATATATTTAATCATAATATAAATACATGAAATATGTAGCAAAAATTTAAATTTAATAATTTAATTGTTTTGATTATTAACTATCGATTATAATTTATAAGAAAGATATTTATAGTGTATATTATTCCAATAATTCTAAAGATTTTATCGCAATCGCTACTTAAATGCAAATCGAATAGTTTACACTTCACATATTCGCATTCACATTCAATGTAGATTCGATGCACGATTCAATAAAATAAATTTGTATATTCATTGCATTTTTCAAAGTATGAAGAATGAATATTTGAACTGTCAATAGTATAGAAACATATATATAGATTTATATGTTTATGTTTAGGTTGAAAGGAGTGTGCACTCAGTATGATAAACTTGCATACATTATTCATAAGTTTATAGTCAGCTGTATTATGTTGAATAGCGTATCTTTTTATTCGTACTCAACTTGTGCAGACCGGAATTATTCGTTTCTCGTTTTGCGTATATATCCATCCATGTGCTGATGTTCAATTGCTTGGAAGTTATAAATGTGGGAAATTAATAAAAATCAGTCCTACAATCACTTGAGCTCCCCCATCTTTTCTTGGCTCTAGCATCGCCTCTGAATCTGGCACGTGTCCATTGGTATTTTAGTGTTTTAGTTTTACTACTTTGGATGCCCTATCGAGCACAGCAGATGTCCTTTTCCATGTTGGCTCGTGGCAAAGTTCCCACTGGGGCCAGATGTTGACAGAGCAACAGTTTGAGAGTTTCTAGGGTGTTGTGAGGCACTCATAAAATGTGCAAATGAAAATACTTTCAATGCATTACCTATAATCACAGTTATGTACTAGGTGTCCAAATGGAAACCTTGGTCACCTCCATTAGCACCATTGCAATCAGGCTATAACTGTTGCCAAAAACTTCTTTAGTTTGTCTGCTTCCCAAAGGTGTTCAAAGTTTGTGAAGATTTCCAAAGTTGAGATAGTTGAGTTTGGTAAGTTGGTTACTAACTGAAGTAAATGCATCTAAACTAAAACAAGTAACCAAGTTTCAAGTTTTAACAAGCAATTGCAATTTTTAAAAGTGCCTCAAAGTGGGAATGTGTAGAATTCACTTTGGCCTGGAAGTTGTAGCTATAGCCATCATTCAGTTGACAACTGCCATCACAAAGGCAAATCAAACGAACGAATAAACTCCCACAGATAGACACAGGCACCCAAAATACTCAATCATATACACCCACACGGATATGCGACACATTTGCGTGCGTCTTTAAATCGTTTTGCTTCAACCATTTGGCGGAACTGATAAACATATTCAATCAAATGCTCTTCGAAATGTTTTGAACCGTTGTGTGAAAATAGAATTTAATCAAACAGCTTCTTGTGTCATTTGCTCATCTTCTACTTCTACATCTTCTACTTCTATTTCATGTCCTACTTGTGTACAGTTCTTTATTTTCCACGTGGCACGGGGCCCCTTCGTGGAGGAGTTCTACCAATGCGTGACTCACGGATTCTACACCGCCGACTGGCAGGAGCAGATGTATGCCACCTTCACGCTCGTCTTCACCTTTCTCCTGCCGCTCTGCATACTCTTCGGTGAGTATACAAACAGTCAAACAAAAAAAAAATATATTCACACACATATATTTGTATGTTACTAAACTCATTTAAATATTTTAGGCACCTACATGTCAACATTTCGCACCATCTCAAGTAAGTGTACAATTCCTGATGACAGAAATCTACCGAAAAGACATGCAAAAATTTAGATTAACTAACGTCTAGAAGAACTATGCTAATACTGTTAAATTTGCTATTTTTTCTCTTATATTTTCTGTAATTTTCACATTTCGCACAGGCAGCGAAAAAATGTTCCAAGGCTCGAAAATGGCCAACTATTCGACCACCAAGCAGCTGCCCACACAAACGAATC
The DNA here is from genome assembly GCA_037040025.1 of Sphaerogastrella javana. NCBI lineage: Eukaryota > Metazoa > Arthropoda > Insecta > Diptera > Drosophilidae > Sphaerogastrella > Sphaerogastrella javana. The sequence goes on from JBANCZ010000521.1 coordinate 27,332, forward strand.
GCCAGCGTTTGATACACAAAGCCAAAATGAAATCGTTGCGAATCTCCGTGGTAATCATTATTGCCTTCCTCATTTGCTGGACACCCTACTACGTCATGATGATTATATTCATGTTCTGGAATCCAGATAAAAGGGTAAGCATTGCAAGTGTAGGCGGACCTCAACTTGGACTTGGGTCATCTCCTGTAGGTCACTGCTGGGGCCAAAATGGCAATTTGAAAGGGTTGTTATGCTTGTAGACTTATGTTAATGCTTCCTGTTTCCTGTGAAAAACAAAACAAGCAACAACAACAAAAACAACAAACAGAACAAAACAGTGAGAACTAAGCCCAAATGTAGCAAAAGAAACAATAAACCTAAAGAGTTTTCGTCACACCCAAGCCAAAGCCGAAGTCCAAGTCAAAGTCAAAGCCAAAGCCTTTGCTACCCTGTAGAGCTTAGGTTTAAGTCCTGTGTTTGGGATTGCAACTTGCAACAATTCTATTTAGGTGCTTAAGCTGAAATTTATGTCCATAAGCAGAGGCGTAGTCAGATCCCTCTTCTATATTGGGCTCACAAAGTTTCCCGAATTCAATTTAAATGTCACAATTACAACGAATACCTATCAATACAGGCATCAAATATTCATTATGAAGCACTCAAGCGACTCAAAGACCCCACGACTACGCCACTGTCTTTATTCCAAATTCTATAGAAGATTGACATTGTGTGTGAGTGTGTTTTTTTTTTGTTTGGCGCGACTTTTCTTTGAGTGCTTATGGCAAAGGTATGCCTATATAGGAAAACAGTTCAATTTTTCGCCACATCAATCAGCAGATGCAAGTGGGCGTGACAGTGATAGGGGGCGTGGCTGTGACAGAGGGGAAAAGCTATATCTGTTTGTGACAGAAAGCAAAATTGTAACGCCATTGATACCCTTGCCAGCTGTGCCCGAAAATCCTTTTTTACGAGCGAATCCTATGCCAAAGATTTTGTCAAAGGGCAGGCCTGGTACATAAGAATTATTTCTTATGGCAATTTTTAATTAATAGCAGGGGCTTCTGCTCCAGCTACCGCTCCAGCTACAGCTATAGCCATAGCCACAGCTACATTATGGTTCGAGCATTAAAGCCTTTTCGGCATAACGGTGTAACGGCTAACGGATTACAACAGCGACAGCAAAATAATGAAAATCCACAAAAAGCTAACCGTAAAGTTATAGGGAATGGGAATGAGAACGGAATGGGGAACGGGAATGGTAACGGAGTTGGGAATGGGAACAGCTTTAACGGCAGCTCAAGCTGCGGCATTGGTCACCTGCCAAAGAAACCGCAACGGCTCAGGCTTTGGGATAAGGTTAAGGCAAAAACTTATTGACACTTTGGAGTCCTTGTGAAAAGACTTAGAAATTAATTTGAATTTTACTACTTGGACTTCGTGTGTGTCTGTGTTTGTATTTGTGCTTGCAGCTGGGCGATGATTTACAGGATGCCATCTTCTTCTTCGGCATGTCCAACAGCCTCGTTAACCCGCTCATCTATGGCGCCTTCCACTTGTGTCCCGGAAAGGGCAATAAATCTGGCACGGGTGGCGGCAACAACAATGCCTACAGCCTGAACAGGTAAGTGACAAGCCGGATTCCTACTCCTTCTCACTCTGCTCCTACCCAGCTCAGCTGTCCTTTGCACTCACACTCTACTTGAACCATGCCATCTCTATAACTCTATTCCACAGAGGCGACTCACAACGAACGCCCTCCATGCTGACGGCGGTGACACAGGTGGACGGAATCGGGGGCAGTGGACGCCAGATGCGCACTTTCCGCCAGCAGAGCTACTATCGTAGCTCCAGCAATGGAGCTGGTGGTGGGGCGTTTAAGGAGCAGGTGGGCCTGCTGCAGGTGGGCAACTCGAGCAGTGGAACTGTCACACCGCACATCATGCGCAAGAGCTCAACGGTGCGCAGTCCGCATCCTAATCACATTTCGGCCATAGCCGTTCGGCACTCTGGCTGCCTGCGGGAACAGGAGCAACTGCTGCTGCAGACACCGCCACCATCGACGCTGGTCTTAAACTACGATAGTCGTGGTGGCGGTGTGGGCATCGGTGTGGCCAATGGACTGAAACTAATGGGTGGCGGTGTGGGCATGAGTCTCCTGGGTGACAATAATGAGCACGTATCTAGTGTGTGAGCAGAGCTAGCGGCGATGGTGACGGTAGAGGCGGGGGTAGGTGCAATGCAAATGCAGACGCGCGTGGCGGAGGATGCATGTTCCTGCTGCCGTTGCCTGAGCCAGCAGCTGGTGCAGCGCCAACAGGGACTCCTAGAGACGAAGGCAACGCACTAATAGAATCACAACTACGGCTATGATTACACGCCCCTCACTTGCTTTGGCCAACTTGTGGGCGTGTCCCCGAATGAGCTGCTCATCCGCTTGTCACACTCAGACAAGACGAACAGCAGCAGGCAATTGAGAGATGGAGAAATGGAGAGATGGAGATGATCTGATCATCGAGCCGCATTACATTTGATTAGTCCAACTAATTGAGAATTAAGTCTTCGAACACTGTTGGTGTGCTTAGTGTTAAACATGGATAGTCCTACATTTAGTCATAGTCATAGTCCTAGTTTAACTAATATTATTAAGCAGTGACTAGATTTAAGACACTTAGTTTATACATTTACCGAGTTATTGTTGTTAAGCTAATAAAGATCCAACGTTGCAGTTGAATTGCTTTCTCTCTTTCACACTTCTTCTGATTCGATTACACTTCTTTTCAGCTCTATCGATAACGATAGTCGGCATCAATATATTGCACAAGCGTAGTGCATGCTGTGTGTTCGAGGATTACCGGAAAATAAGAATGAAAGGTAATGAAAGTGCGTACAAAGCAAGCATCGCAAACACGCAAGAGAGGGGAAAGCAGAGAAAGAGAGAGAGAGAGAGAGAGAGAAAAAGAGAGAGAGAGAGAGACAGAGAGCTCTCCCAGTGTACGTATGCATGCGACTACCGTGGTACAATTCATAGTTTGTTAGCTTGCAAATTCAAAAATATATTAAATATATTGAATATTGAATTGAAAATAACTTACAGAGAATTCGTTTATATTAATAGTAGATCTGTTTATGGAAATTCAATTAAATTAAATTTGTTTAGTAAATATTGTATATATTACACCATAATTTTGAACGGCTTAATAGTGTACTCTAGAGCACCTCTGGAATTAGTTTAAAGAGTAATACGCTGAAGAGAGAAAATATAAAATTCCTATCCACATTGAACTAAAAATCTGAAAAAGGTTCAATATGAAAAACGCACACACACACACACACACACACATTCATTTGTATGGCTATGCAAAGCAGCAATTAAATGTATATTTGATGGTAATTTAATGAACGACTCCCTCTGTCTCTCTCTCGTTCTTCTCCTTTATTCATTACTCTATTCTCTCTATGGCATTCCCCCTCTCTCTATTTTTCTTTCTCTTTCAGTCTATCTTTCGCTATCCCCTAAACCTTCTCTCCCTCTCTTACATTTTATATTTCTCTATCTCACTCTTCCACTGATGAGTTGAGCAAAATCACATAATGTTATTCCTGAGCGTCTAACAGTGAAACTAACACCTCAGATAACAGAGCACTTAACAGACGCTGTTAAATATCGCTGGACAAGTCTGTTGCCTGCACTTTAAGGCAAGCATGCATGTAAATATGTATATATAGATGTATATGTGTGCGTGTGTGTGCGTGTGTGTGCATACTAGTAGAGGCGCCTAAATTAGGTGTAATGTTATTGCCTTTGGGCAGATTAGCTGATGAAACTGTAAGCCGCATAGGTTAATTAGGCCAACTAAATCCATATAATACTCAAGCTAGTTGTACTCAAGTTTCACGTACTATTTACTAACTTTACTCGAAGGTTAGTACAGAACTTAGGCTGAAGTCAAAACAAGAAGAATAAGAACTTCTGTTGCATAAGACTGTCAGGAATTATGGACAATATGTTCAGCAGATCTGGGCATAATTTAATAAATTCTATATTAACTTCACAGTACACACATTCAAAATGTGAACAGCCTGTAAGACTTTTTACTACATCTGTATGTGTGTGTGTGTGTGTGTGTGTGTGTGGGTGTGTGTGTGTGTGTGATGAATGTATATTTGATTTCCTTGCTGTTTGTATATGTGTATGTATGCATGTTAGATAATCTCTGTAAAATTTTGTATAGTTTATTTTTTAATAAAAAAACTGAATGAGCATTGCAAAAATTTACGAGCCAAGTTTTACGCACCACGCACAACTCAACACGTTGATGAACTAGCTACCAAAAATACTAGCATTTCCTTTTGCCGCACACATTGCCCATGATTTTGGCTCGTAAATCCGGTAAAGCCTAGAAGCTCACACCCACACACACACACACATAGGCACACTCATTGGCAGTGTACAACCAAGCACATTACACTTTTTATGCACAACAGCAGTCACTGTTGCTCTGCTGGGCGTGGCAACAACGAGAAGGGCGGCTCTACATAACCATAGAGCTACCCGCCCACAACGCCTAACGGTGACCAGGCATCGTACCCAGCTCCCCCTTCCACACTTGGCAGAGCTACATATTTTATAACTGCAAAGTTCGTGTCCGAATGCAAAATAAAAACGACAAACGACAAAGAACAGCAAACTTACCCAGCGAATCAACTCCTCAGCGCCTACAAAATATGTGCTATAACAACAGCAACAACAACAGCAAATTTGTTGTTTAGCTGCTGCTGCTGCTGCTGCCGAAAGATGCGGAACCAATTTACCAAAATAATGGAAAACGTGAATGTGCGGCGGCTGCTTAGGGCCACAGGGTGTGTGAGGGGACAGGGCGTGAAAGCATTGGGTGTGGGGGCACAGGGTGTGAGGACATATGGGGAAAGCCTGGTCAGACCTCTACTTTCGACCGAAGTTTGGCTTTTATTCGCGCTTTGAATGAGCACTCGACAGGAGGTCCTTTGAATGACCTGCACTGGACTGGACACGTCCACTTCTGGCCCGGGAAGGCGGGGTCAAAGCAATGCGCTGAGAGCGGGTCAAAGCTGAGTGACACGTTCATCATTTGATGGCACGATTCTTCCACCAAGTAATTCCCTAAATAGGCATTTGACGTTGTATTTAGACACTGGGCCTCCGACAATTGTAAATACGTGAATTTAAATTTAAATGTCATAAAGTTGGTTTTTATTGTACTTACACATACAGTGGGACAAACGGAGAGACGGACAGAGAGACAGTCGGTCAGAGAGACAGGCAGTGCGACAGACACTGGTTCGTTTTGGGAGAGACTCTTTATGAGCACTTTCCGTACTGGGCCCTGGAAATTGAACACATTCCGCTTGCCTACCCAGTTTTAATGATGATTCAATGGCATAACCTAAAACACAAAGGTCCAAATAAAACCCAGTTTGTTATTGTTGGCGTTGTTTTTGTTGTTGTTGTGGTGAAAGTGGCAGTGACAGTCGAATGTTGAGCCTTGGCAGGATGTCAGTGGATAGCATTAAATATAGACAATAATAGAATCTATTGTACCATTTCCCCATCGAATTGACAAAATGATTGAATGGACCATATATGGTAGCAGCCAAATTGTTGCCATTGGCAATACACACACACATTTATCTAAACCATATTACTATAATTTAACAAAGACTTTGACCCATATACATAAATTTTGTTTTGGTGAAGCCTCCACCAGCCTCCTATCCAATCCACGACAGAATTTTTATTACAGCATTCGCAACGATTAATTCCATTCAAGCGTAGACCAACAATGATTTCTCAGCACATCAAAACAAAAACATAAAAAAAAGGCATATACAATAAAGACTAGGTGGTCTGGCAGCCAAAGCCCCAAGTGACTCATCAAAAATTTATGGTCTGTATGCATGTTTAGGTTGAATGGATTGCATATGCTACTCATTACAAGGAGCAATCCTCTCGCTCTTTCTCTCGCTGGCTTTTAAAGTTCAATAGGTAGAACAAAATCTTTGATTTGGTTTTCTTTTTTGTGGATAATTATACATAATTTCGATTAGATATAGATTTCTTGGATGTGGCATTAACAATTTGTTGTTTTACTTAGACATACATTGGTCACAGAATCTACACAGTGGATAGTAAAGGAGACATGACCACCAAAACGTGGATATCATTGCTTAAATTATATAGCTCTATCTTGTGCTCACAACGGCCTCCTTGCGTGCGGCATCCTGCAGCAGCTGTGTGTCCACCTCGTCGCCAGGCAGCTGCACGTAACGCACTACTGAACCGCGAATGAAGCAATTCTTGACGCTCAGCATGTGCGGATACTTGTCGGGGTCTGTCACACTGATGTCCGTCAATTTGATGTTCAGATACTGATCCACCGAGTGCAGTGTGCCGCATATGCTATACAAATTGTAGAATTCAAGCGATTTAATCGTTCAATCGTTTAATCAATGAAATTCACACGCGCCAAAAGCGTCTGCACTTACCTCAGGTCATTTTTCAGCTCCACTACGACTTCTTTGCCGACAAGCGATTTGAAGAACGAATAAAATAGCTGTTAACGATAATCAACCGATTATAATTGTGTTTGTTGTTGTTTTTATTCAGTACTTACCATTGCAATTCAGTTTAGCTTATTGTTTATTTCAGCTGCAACAAATAATTCGCGTATTTTGCCGACACAGGGCTGCATGCTCAATGAACTATGTTATCGATATACAGCATGCGATGTATTGTGTACAGACTATCGATATGCTGCCACTTTGTGTGGAGCAGCAAAGCGCCATCTAGGGGTCAGTAGAAAAAACACTAAGCACGTGAAAGTGGCTACACGCAAATATTGCCTCGCGTGAAGTTGGCTGCACATAAAA